>SNQJ01S0096442.1:0-13116 GCA_010110895.2 Picea sitchensis | reverse complement strand
ACTTCGGTTACATTTTTTGGGTCAGGCCAATTTACAATTACATCAATCTTGGAAGGATCAATTTTCAATTGTCCTTCTACAATATGACCTAAGTACACAAGTGCAGTCTTTCCAAATTCACATTTGGACAATTTGACATACAAATTTTTCCTTTGCAAAGTATCTAATACTTGTTTTAGAGGCCTTACATGTTCATCCCAAGTCCCACTAAATATAAGAATGTCGTCTAAATATACAATTACAAAGTCATCTAGAAATGGCCTGAATACATCATTCATCACACACATGAAGGTTGTCAGAGCATTACAAAGCCCAAACGTCATAACTAACCACTCAAACAATCCTTGTTTGGTTTTAAAGGTAGTTTTCCATGCATCCTATTCTGCAACCCTGATCTGATGGTATCCACTACGCAAATCCAACTTAGTGAAATAAACAACATTTTTTAATTGATCAAGTAAATAATCTAAATGAGGAAGAGGGTATATATTATTCACCATGATTTTGTTTAAGGCTAGATAATTGACACACATTCGCTATGTGCCATCCTTCTTTGGCACCATCACGATCGAAGAACCACAAGGAGATGAATTGGGCCTGATGACCCCTTGATCCAATAAGTCTTGTACCTTCTTTTTAATCTCTGTCATCTCTACAATTGACATCCTGTACATGCCCACATTAGGAAGAGGAGAATCCTACTGAAGATGTATTTCATGTTGCATTTCCCTCTTATGAGGTAATCCATTTGGTTCCTAAAATATATCATCATACTTAGAAACAATATCAATTAATTCTTTCTTATGGGAAGGATCACATCCTTGGAAGGCATCGGATGTTCCAACATCTTTTTCCCTTACTAACATGAGTACATATCTCTTATTAGTGTTTATGAGTCTCTTCATTTTTCCTGCACTAACAAGTTTTTTTTACCCTCATGTTGTGGGCTCTAACAATATATTCTACTCCCCCTTTAGTAAGGTGATATTTGTTCTCATGATGAAAGAAGATTTCTTTTTTATCATAAAGATAAGGACTCCCTAGCACTATGCCACATATATCAAGTGATACAACATCCAAATCCACTTCATCAATCAACTTTGAAGAAATAGAAAATATGACCCTACACTGCTTGGTGACATTAAGTTTCTCTTTATCACATACCTAACCAAGAGGATAAGGCTTTGGATGTGGTTTAATTTCAATACCCATTTTTTTGACAAGTCCTTTAGTTATCAAGTTTACTTGGGAACCTGGATCAAATAATGTATCTATCTTAGTGTGCTTAGATACAACCCTTATGTGAAATAATCCATTCCTCTTTCTTTCATCATCATGAGATTCATTATTGGAATTTGAACTAGTATGAATGGAATCTTTACCTTGTACTCCAACCACTGTGATCTTTTCTTCATCTCCTGAATTGAAACAAAGATATTGTTTCACTGTAGCAACGGTCTTTGTCTTCCCCTTTCCACCGAACTGTTTCGGTCTTTTCTATGGATGTAATTTCCAATAGTGTTCATCATCATGACCATTCTTCTTGCAATGAGTGCAAGAGGAATTTCCTTCTTCCCTCTTTACAGTGGCAGTCTTTTTGTCCTTCCTTTTAAACTTTTTAAACTGCTTATGTGGGAAATTGGAAGGTTTCTTTGTGGGATCTTCTTGAACATGATTTCCCCTATTCTCAAGGTGAGCATCTTGCACACAAACTTCATCAATACTGGTGGGGTTAAAAAATAGTAAAGTATGACGAATATAACTGTGAAGTGCGCCAATATACTTCATTAAAGTTTCATAAGAATCTAAAGGAATGTTTAATGCAAGAGATTTAGTCCTAAATTCTTCCATGAAACTTTGTACAGTTTGACCTTTACTTTTTCTTAAATTTTTCCATTCCATCATTGGTTTATGTAAATAACCTAATGGATAAAATTGCTTCCTTATTGCCGATTTAAATTCCGATCGTGAGGAAAGAAGATTACCACACTTACTTATGTCCTAAAGTTTTCTCTCCCACCATACGAGAGTAGTGCCTTCCAACCGAAGAGAGGCCAATTGCACTTTAACTTCCTCTTCATCAATCTGTTGAACACATAAATATACTTCAACCTGTCAGATCCAATTATATATCTTTTCAGGATTAGCATCTCCATTAAACATAGGTAAAGAAAATTTTAGATTAGGTTTTAATAATGGTTTCTTAAAAAAAGCTTTATGGCTAGAATGAGAATGATGATAATGATAAGAAGAGCTAGAACTCGATGGTGAAGATGGAGGATCAAGAGGGTCTCCTCCAGCCTATTGTTTCACTGAAGCATTATCATCTACTTTTGCTTCATTTTTCTTCCCTTTCTTCTTCATCCTCTTCTCATAGTCTCCATACATTCGCTCAACCATTTCTGACAAGCGATAGAATACCATATGGAATTTTTTCTCTTGTTCATCACGATTGTCCTCTTCGGCCATTTTCTTCCTTTTGGATGCATGAACAACTTTTGGGTTGAAAGCATTAAGTGTTCCTTCACTCTGTTTATGCTTGTCCCTTGTAAGCATTCACACTCAACATTTCAAGTCAAATATGACTGCTCTGATACCAACATGATCCAGGATATTTTCATTGATGTGACTTATTAAATAATTGTATTAAATGGGCATAAAATGAAGTGTGCCATAAAGAAGGAAAAACTCAACAATGAAGAGACATATGCATCAGATATGAACACAAAAACTTGATAACAGAGTTCGTCCCTAGTGGACTATGTCTCCGGGTCCTTCTCTCAAATGGGTAGACCTTTTTATTAACTCAACAAAATAATTTGGCAAATACATAAGTATACCTCATTCTGGAGTTAAGCTGCAAAAGATTTGTTTAGATCAGAAAATAAACAACACCACTAAATTCGTGGCATCGAATTACCCAAAAATTATTGTCTCCATGCCTCAATCTAAGTCTGGCACTTTCAGGCCCATGAGAAATTTCATCTCGGTTTGTGTGCCTATAGTCTGCATTAATGACTGTCCTTCTGCATTATTTTCCATGCCCTAGTATGGCCTATCGTGTGACCTGGTCTGACCCCCATGCATTGACAAAATCCAATTTTTAAATAAAAAATGTGGGTGGATTAAATGATAAGGGCATTAGGCCAAACAATTGGCAGGGTTATGTTAAGGCAATTGTTGTTGGGGAGGTCTTGGGGTCAAATCCATAAGCCTCCCTTTTCTTGGTGCCTTTTTATAACTTAATTCCATATGGCGTTAACTGTTGCTACATCTGGAGGATATGTCGAATAAGTGGGATCAACCACCAAACTTGGCGGACCGACGCTTAAAATTTTGGCAGATTAATGGTATATTTGGTGGAGAGGTTGGTTTCTAGACTGGATATGTGGGGTTTTCCCCCAAATTTGGTGGAACCACTGCCATATTTGGCGGACTGTATTTTTTTTATTTTTAACAATTCGGTTGCTTGGTGTCCGTGTGCATTTGCCCGCTACCATGTGACATCCCATGACTGGTCCACGTGGCGGCCATTCATTGGCCCACATCACCATATTGCATGGACATGCCACATCACCTCTACCACATCAACCTTCCATGTCACCTGTCGGGTGTCTGTATGGTCTTCCAAGTGGCACTTTCCCATTGGTCCACGGATTGACCAGAAAAGTCCAAAAACGAGTGACACGTGGAAACCTTTGGTGTTGTCATGTCATCATGATGATGTCATCATGACATGTGTCTCCCTCAACATGTGCCATATACCCTATATAGATGTTGACGCCATCCATACTGATGTTGATGTTAGCAGTATGAATGTTGGCTCTTCCCTGCTGACCAGGCTAGGTTGACCAAAAATTTGACTACGAATATATTTTGATTCGTAACTCCATTTGACGAGCCATTTATGTCATTGGAAATATTTTGATGTGCACTTCATGATGATACCAATTTCACTGCGTTTTGGGGACTTTGAATATTTTCCCTTTCTCTGTCTGTTGAGGCCATTCTGAGCTTCTTGAGGTGCTTCTGCGAATTCTGAGTTATCCTTAGTATTCTATGGATCCTTTTTGGATTAGTGTGATTGAGATATTACGTCATGAGTTTGTTAAATGTTGTTGAAGGAAAATTTCATGTATAAATATCTACTTGATTGAATAATAAAATATATATAAAAACAAATTGTGCATATTGAATTTCTGATTGATTTCTCCTATAAAATTATTTTCACTGTAATTTTGAAAATGATAGGATATACAAATGAGAGAATAAAACCTCCATTCTTATTAAAAAAATTAGAAACCCTAATAACTTAATATTAAGTTACTAATAAAATTGGTAACACCATCACTATATAAAGTGGTCCTTTACAAATATTATAAATTATTTCAAAAGCACGAGATTACATATAAAATAGCTCACGCATAAATATCACATAGGGTGCACTAGTTAGGAAATACCATATCATGTTAATTCATAATAGGGGTTTTAAAATTACTTGAAAGTTGAACATTATATTGCTTGGTAATGGGCGGGGAGGGGGGACATAGGGGTGGGGCATATTTTAATTTACCTATGGATACAAATATAGGTATTTTATAAGAAAAAGGGAGGAGGAAGCTTGAGTGAGTTTAACGATGTCTTGGGAAGGCACAATTGTAGTGGTTTATGAAGGTATAAGAAGGAGGAAGCATGATGAGAATTAGTACATGAAAAGTATATAATATATTGGCACCAATGCACCAAGGTGTTATAGTCCAAAATGCCACCACTATTGGCCCTTGGATATGAAAGGAAGTAGAGATTAAGGAAGAAAGGTGAAGTATGAACTGTGCGGAAGATACATAAATCGAGGAAGGGTTGAAGTGGGAAAATAAGAAAAAAAGAAGGAAAGAAGGAAGGAAAAGCTAGTTGTTGGAAGAGAAGATTGAGAAAGTTAAAGAAATAAGGAAAATGGATTGTGGAAAACTCAACAAGAGGAAGAAGACATCAATGAATGATTTGGAGCACCTCACGTAAAATTAGGAAGGACATGCTGGCGAATCCCTGAAAACGTGGGTCAAGTTGACCTAGGGTTTTTGACCTAGGGTTTGGATCTAGGGTTTTGACACCTCGAATTTTTCCATGTAATGTATAAATAAAGGTCTAGAAGACCTGGGAGGGTTAGTTCTAGGTTGGTTCATTGATACTATGGTTGTTTTTGTTCATCGTTGAGTATTTTTGTAGAGAGCAGTGTTGAGACTGTATTGTAAGATCTTTAGTTGGGTGTGAAGATCAACCCTGCAGTTGGGTGCGCAGGGAGGGACGAGAGAAAGAGAGAGAGATATGCAAGCTAAGTGCACAGATAGAACTGTATGTTTTCATATAATATATCAAGAAACATAGTTATGTGGACGTAGCCCTAGGGAGAGGGTGAACCACGTATATCTTTTTTTTCTTTGTGATTGATGTTGTGTTATTTTCCATATATTATATTGTTATTGCATTGTTGTGTTAGATTAGAGATATAACTTGCGAAGTAGGCTTAAGTGAGATAAAGAATAACTAGATTGTTGTGTGTTGTTGTCCTGGATCCACTTTGCATTTCCTCTGGTTGTAGACACCTGTGTCTTGCAACCCCTTATTGCTACTTCAGGTGAGACTGCATCTACTTCACAGGTGTTTCTGAAAGGGCCAGTAGTTAGGGTTTGTTGGTGCCCTGAAAGTGTTGAACCCTAGGTCTTCCCCTGTGCCAACAAATGGTTCCGTTGTCGGGACCGAGATATTTTTGAGGGAATGCCAAGGTGGTTCCTATCGAAGACATAAATTCAGAAGTGGATAGAAGAACAATAGAAGGACTTCGCTGAAGACTAGAATAAGAATCCTAGCATTAGTACAGAAGACTGGTTGGGAAGGTACATATTCACCGACATACACGAGATTTTCTTTGGAGAAATTTATAAAGAGTTATATGAGTGGTTAGCCAGATTAGCAGATACCCAGTTTGAGATCAGATCTATACCACCTGTGGTTTGGAAAACAATGTTGATCAAGAAGGTCAAGAGAGTCAATAATGTTGTGTCTAGGGTCGTGGATCTATGGTTTGATAACACTATTGGAGGGTACATTACTGAGTTTTCCATTAACAGAATCGAATCGTATAGTGAAGAAGAGAGGTATTTCTTTAAGGGACCTAGAGGAAAGTTCCTACACTTTTTAAAGCTGAGGATTAAGATGTTATTGCATGAGAACAATATCTTGAAGATACAATCAAGCTAATGTTCAAAAATTTAGACAGCGACAATGACACGTAGGCTGGACACATGCGCAGTGGGCAACCATTCAGAGAGGTTCCTCTTGAGAACCTATTTAAGAAAAACTATGAAGACAAAGGATTCTACAGTGGAAAAGAAGTAGATCTAATAGACGAAGAGCATTCGGAATCCGCAAGAATAGAGGGATTATAGACCAAAGAACTTCACCGAGGAGAACCAAAAACTTCAGAGACTGTGCCTACTGTCGAAGTAAGTAATATCACTCCTCCTATTGTTTTAGAGTAACCAGAGTAATTAGAGTAGTCAGAGAAATCAGAGTACTATTACAAGAAGTTTAGCACATACTCATTCGAGAAACCAATGAAGATCTATCGTAGATGAAATGAGGTTACCTATCTTTATAGGAGATGGATCTGAAGATCCTAATCAACACTGGTTCTTATGTGAAGCTGTATGGAGTATCAAGCAAGACACTGACGAAGCTGTTAAGAGAAATCAGTCCAACACTAGCTTGAGGTATCATGCTCTGAACTGGTATATGAAGTTTGTTTCAGGACCTGGACAACCTAAACTGTTGAATGCTATCAATACTACATTGAGTGCATAATTCAAGAAACCTAATTCAGAGTCACAGCGCATTACAAAGATGAAAGAAATCAAACAGAAGGTAACTGAACCTGTTTGGGAGTTTGATAAGAGGTTTAATACTCTGACAGGTTGGTTGAGTTTTTAGATTCTAGATGAATAGAATAAATAATGGTTCATCATTTCTCTCCTTCCACACATTATAGTTTCTCTGATGCAACAAAAGGTCACTTCATGGGATAAAGCATTGGATATCGCCATGAAACTAGAAGAAACCCCTATAGGAGAAGCTAGCCTAGGTATAAGTCAAATCTTGAATCAGTTAACCAACTTATCTTTACAGGTCGAAGATATGAAGAAATATAAAGGAAAAGAGAAAAGAGAAGATATCTGATGTATCATATGTAAATCAGAGGGCCATGACAAGGAGAATTGTCCCCTATTTCATGAATACTTGGCATCTAGAGCACCTAGTCCTTTGAAGTAGACTATTGTACCCTAGTGCGAGGTATGTAGAACAAGACATCACCCTGGTGAATGCTATTATATGCAAAAATATGTCTAGACACCTACCAATATTTACTACACATTATGCAAGTCTGTGGGACATGATGAGAAGGATTTTAGGGATTATGATCTCATGCATGAAATATCAAGGGACACATATAGAATTCAAGGAGAAACACAACAAGAAGGAAACAATATGTAGTTCAACTCACTAGGAAGAGGAAACTTCAACCCTCGCGGTGGATTCAAAGGAAGAGGATGAGGTGGAGGCATGGGTCGAGGTAGAGGTCAGATTATTTGTTATAACTGTGCACAACCATGATACTTGGAAAGGGATTGTTAGAACCCTTGTACCATTTACAACTATTGTAACTCATTTGATCATGTCATCGAAGATTGTCCAGTATTGTTGGCAAAAATCCAAGAGAGGCGAGGAGGAAACCAACAAGTACAATTAATATCAGTAGAACCTTGCAGTGAAGACCCCAGAGTCTCTGTTATTACTAGAGGAGGCATTGTTATAGGATAAGACCGAGTGACTCTAGGAAAGACTACAGAATAATAAAGGATTAGAAAAACTACAAAGAATGCACAATTGTTTGATCCAAGGAGAGAGAGGCACACTTTTGAGGAAGTAAGGAAATAATTTGTAGAAGGACAAGATTCTTCATCTAAGGCACAACCAGAAGTAAGGGAATGTGGAATGCCACTGGCATTTGATCAATCTTCTAAGAAAGGAAAAGAGGTAAGCAAGATTATGGAATTCTTACGTACTTGCATTAATTTGATTAAGGATAAAAGAGTTGTACAAGAGATACAATACTTGATAAGGCAGTATGAGATAGGAAGGGTAGATCCTCTGTTGAATAAAGTAGTACATCATGTATCTAGAAAGAGAAGGATAAATAAGGAATTACACCTTAGTGCTCAGATTGGAGACTATGATGTGGGCTATGTGGTCCTCAACTTGGGATTAGAATTCAATGTGATGATGAAGCAGACTTGGGCACTAATGGGAAAACCTAGAATGATTTGTTGTCCTATCAGGCTCATGATTGCCAATCAATAGGCGATGACCCCCTTTGGAAGACTAGAGCATGTTCCTGTAGACATTGATGGGATAAGGACATTTGCATATTTCGAAGTGATTGAAATTGTTGATGATATTTGTCCCTATCCTGCGTTGTTAGGAATTGATTGGGATTTAAATAATTCGATTGTTGTTGACCTAAATAAGAGAAAAATTACCTTTGAGGGTAATGGCCTTTAAGTCATCGCACCTCTGGACCCAAATGAAGGTCGCAGATACACAGAACCTATCAGGGAAGAAGACCATGCATATGAGCTAGAGAACATTTACAAGATGACAACACGACAACAAGATTACATTAATCCTACATCAGATGGAAATATCAGCTAGCGAAGTGAAAGTGCATGTTCATTAGATTCAAAAGAGGCATTAGAAAATTGGTAGAACAGGATGTATGAAGTCTCCACACGACGATGTGCCAGATTGACCAGAGAAGTTTGTTGTATTGGCACCGAAGTAAGTAATCTTCCAACATTTGATGGTTTGAATCACTTAGATACATTTCTAGCTGAATTTGAGAAAATTGTACCAGTACAACAAAGGATGTTGGCACTGTATGAGGCATTGAAATCCACACTAGCTAGATGGTGGGGAGCACATAAGAGGAACATCGCGGAGTGGACACAATGTCACACCTTATTGACAATTCTCTGTTTAGACTAATAAGAAGGATGCAAAGTTATTTACACAGGCAAGAGTTGTCCTAAGGACCACATGCGAAGTTGTGAGGGGTCCTGGGGCAACATTCCTAAAGAACAATGGGTGCATAAGTTCACTAACACCTTGGATACTATGCCTATCAACTAGTATCTGCATGCAGAACTTCACCTCATCACTACAGACTGGTATGGAATGACTCAAAAATTTATAGATACCTTCTTATTTGAAAGTCAGTACCCTACAGTAGACCAGGATTTACAAACTACGAGAAAAAGGGTCTTTCAGGAGGCACCTAACCTCCCTTTTACCCGAGAAGGAGATGAATGGACTGGGCCTCTTCAACAGTTACATGAGTGATACAATATTAATGTTGATGAGGATGATGACCCTAGAGATGTAAACATTGCATAAACTGAGGGTCACAGAGACATAGAAGGGCATGGGATTGAACTACATTTTGTTGGACAACCTATTAAAATCAGGAAAGTTAATTTTGTAATAGACCAAGCACCTAAACTGGAAAATGTGGGAGACTATTGGGATGATGATACTATCAACAACATCACAGAACTATTGCATGAATATCAAGACTTGTTTCCAACCAAGTTCAAAGACATGAAGAGAATTAAAGGGCCCATGGGAGAAATGAATATCCCCTTGAGACCATATGCAAGACCTATCAAGCAGATACCTTATAGACTGAATCCAAAATATAAGAAAAAAGTTAGGATTGAATTGGACAGAATGTTGGAAGCAGGGATCATAGAACCTGTTGAAGAATCTGAATGGATTATCCCTACAGGAGAAATCAAAATTTGTGTAGATTTAAGGAAACTGAATGATGCATGCCTACATGACCCCTTTCCTACACCCTTTACTGATGAAGTTCTAGATAATGTAGGAGGATATGATGTCTACTCATTCACAGATGGATTTTTAGGTTATCATCAGATCGGAATTGCTAAGGAAGATCGACATAAGACCACATTTGCAACAGAATAGGGTTCTTTTCAGTACATAGTAATGTCGTTTGGCTTGAAGAATGCACTAGCCATATTTTCGAGGGTGGTGGTGAAAGCATTTAAGGAATTTCTACACAAGTTCCTAGAAGCTTATTTTTATGATTGGAATATCTTTTTCTTACTGAAAGATCATATTGAATTTTTAAGATTGATGTTAGATAAATGTAGGCAATGTTAGATTGCCCTGAATTTTAAAAAGTGTATTTTATTTTCACCCTTTGGAGTGTTGCTAGGGCATATTCTGTGTAAGCAGGGATTGTTGGTAGATTCTTCTAAGATTGCCATAATTGTTTATCTACCTCCCCCTACTTTAGTCAGACAGTTGCACACTACATTGAGGCACATTGGATACTACATAAAGTTCATTAAAGGTTATGCACATATAAAAACACCTATGGAGAAGCTATTAAAGAAAGACAACAAGTTCCAATGGACCAAAGAATGCCAAAAAAGCTTCAACACACTAAAGAATAAAATGTTCATTGCTCCAATCTTGGTTTTTCCAGATTGGAGTAAGGAGTTCAATGTTCATGTCGATGCCTCGTCCACTGCATTAGGATCAGTTTTATCATAGACGGGTTCATGAGACATTGACCACCCTATAACCTTTTCTAGCAAGAAACTTTCTACAGCTAAGAGGAACTACACTATGACTGAAAGAGAAGGCTTGGATATGGTCTATGCGCTGTAGAAATTTAGACACTATTTGTTGGGAGGAAATTTTAAGATGTTCACCGATCATTCTGCATTAAAATATTTAGTCAATGAGCCAGTGTTGGGGGGGAGAATATGCAGATGGCTACTACTATTCCAGGAGTATGATTTTGAAATTATGGTCAAGCCAGGAAGAAAGAATAAAGGGCATGATCACTTATCTAGGTTGGAACATGGAGAGGAACCTACCAACTTGGAGGACACACTACCAGATGCATAGTTGTTGTCCATCAGAAAATTTGATGATCACTTCGCCAAGATAGTTTAGTTCCTGTCCAAAGGAATTGTGCCTCGCGAGTACACAATCATTCAAAAGAAAAAATTGGTAGTCTACGCTGCAGAATTTAAACTCATAGTTGGACAGTTGTATAAGATGGGACCCGATGAGATCTTGAGGAGATGTGTTATGGAGGAAGAAAGACCATTGATTCTAGAAGAAACTCACAAAAGCATCACAAGAGGACATTATGTAGGGAAAGAAACAATGCATAAGGTTCTTAGAGCTGGCCTCTAGTGGCCTACTTTACATAAGGATGCTAAGGAATACTACAGAGACTGCGATGTATGTCAAAGAGTAGTAAAACCTTCTTGAAGAGATGAGATGCCTTTGACATCGAAATTAACATTACAAGTATTCAAAAAATGGGCCATTAACTTTGTGGGACCTATTAACCCACCTGGAAGATGCATATGAGCTTGATACATTATCTCTGCGACAAACTATTTGACTAGATGGGAAGAAGCAAGAGCATTTAAGGATTTTAGTGCAACTACAACTGCACAGTTCATTTTTCAGGATATCATAACAAGGTTTGAATGCCCAAAGATCCTCATGAGTGATCAAGGCACACATTTCATCAACAAAACTATTGAATCCTTGACTAAGGAATTTGAAGTTCACCATTAGAAGAGTGCCCCATACCACCCACAGGAAAATGGTACAGTCGAAGATTTCAATAAGATCTTGGAGACAACGCTGACTAAGATTTGTAGTGTTAACAAAGATGACTAAGATTTAAGAATTCCAACAGTATTATGGGCCTATAGAACTACTTGCAAGAAGTTAACAACACATAACCCATTTAAGATGGTATATGGCTTGGAAGCAGTGGTACCTATGGAATAATTGGTTCCTAGTTTAATAATTGCATCATTTACAGGTATGGATGACATAGCCGTTGTTCAAGACATGCTTGCACAGTTACTGGAAATAGAGGAAGACAAGTTCATCATAGGATTTCATCAACAGGTACAAAAAGAAAGAGAAAAGGCTTATCATGACAGACACATCAGGAGAAAAACACTTAAGTAGGGATATTTGGTATTGTTATATAACAACAAGTTCATGAAGCATCCAGGGAAGTTCAGGACACATTGGCTAGGACCATTTGAGGTTTCCTACGTCACATAAGGAGGAGTTGTGCAATTGAATACCCTTAATGGAGAATGGAAATAAGGTTTGGTAAATGGGAGCCGGTTGAAATTGTATTATGACAACCAACTTCCTCGCAACTCTCAGTAAAAGTACAAGGAAGAAGTGTCTAGGTACCAGGTGCAGTTGAAACTGGGTACTAGACACAGAAAAGATAGTCTACACAAGGAAGGGATGGACCAAGCAGAAATCATAGGCTTCTCTATGCAGTCCGAAGTCGAAGTAAAACAAAAGGTCAAATCTTGCAGTGACTTGGGATGAGTCACATGTGAGTGTTGGGGGCATTTTGGCCCTTGGATATGAAAGGAAGTGAATATTAAGGAAGAAAGGAAAAGTGTGAACTGTGTGGAAGATACATAAACCGAGGAAGGGTTGAAGTGGGAAAAGAAGCAGAAAAGAAGGAGAGAAGGAATGAAAAGCTAGTCATTGGAAGAGAAGATCGAGGAAGATAAAACAATAAGGAAAATGGATCATGAACAACTCAAAAAGTGGAAGAAGACATCAATGAGTGCTTTGTAGCACCTCGTGGAAAATTAAGAAGGACAGGTTGGCGAAGCCCTAAAAATGCGAGTCAAGTTTGTTGGATTATTGAGAGGGGGGGTGAATCAGTAATAACATAATTATAATCCTTTTTCTTCAAATGTTATATAAATGTATAATTATTATCCAATAATGAGCAGTAATAAATAAAAAATCGCACACATGCACAGTACACCAGTGTTTTACGTGGAAACCCAAATCGGGAGAAAACCACGGAATGCTTTTTCTTATATGTCTTGAAGAATTACATTCATTGGAAGCACCAATTTCCTTTGTTTTCTAGCTGCAACTGGAAGGAGGCTCCAACCTCCT
>SNQJ01S0096440.1:14509-29545 GCA_010110895.2 Picea sitchensis | reverse complement strand
TTGTAATTTATATCAAAAAATATACAAAAGCCAAAACTGTATCCTTTCATGTAGTGACCTAAAGATTGATATCAAGTCTTTGAAATATTTCAGGTTTGAAAAGTATATTCCATCTTCATCCTTATTATATGTTATGTATATATGTTGTTCTTTGAGTTGCCGAAAATTCCCACTTCCCACTCAAAGATGTAATCTTAGTCATCCAAGGCTACAGAGATATCACATGTAGGTTATTTTTATAAGTAAACCACTCGATAATAACCTTGGAATCACCTAGGAGTTGTAACCTTGATACCTTTTTAATATAAGCTAAAAATAAAATGACCCAGAGTGCAAGCAATTCTCCCCTCGTATTGGTTTCTTTTCCACAGTTCATTTTTAGTCTATAAGTGCCCAAGACTGGGCATTTCAATAAAGTTTTAGCCCCATATTTAGAGCCTCTTTCTTGTGATGCCCCATCAAAGAACCCTACTGTCAAATCCCAATCAAGTATGGGTAGCCTATCAATCCTTCTAAGCTTAGAGGCCTGTGCAATTTTTTGTTCTCCCAAATCTTGCAAAATACAATTACAAACACTAACTTGATTTGTGGGATGGTCTTCAAATATAACCAAACTCCTATGCTTCCAAACCTCCCAACAAATAAAACATGGGATTTCTTTCCAGTTACCCTTTACCCTTATCAATTTTTGTAAACTGTCCACAATATGACCTCCTTGCCAACTATTGTCCAATTTTAATTCTTTTGTTATAGTCAACCAAATACCATTTATAAAATTGCAATCCCACAAAAGTTTCCTCACTGTTCCCACACAAAACACATATACTAGGAGAAAAAATACCCCTTTTGTTCAAGTTTTCCCAAGTAAGTATTCTCTGTTCCAGCAATAACTAGATAAAAAGTTTAACTTTTAAAGGTAACTGCCACTCCCATATCTTTGAATACGAGTAATTTGTTTCATCTTCCCTTCCCTCGAGCACTTGAACTTTATAGGCTTGTTTGGCATTTACTTGTCCTTTTTTTGTATCCCAAGACCACAGTAACCTATCTTTCTAATAATTAAGTTCAATTCCATAACTCACCAATCCTTTAATGTAATTTGTCCATTCAACTTTTAGATCTCCTTCCAGCCCTAAAGATTCTTCGTTTTTCCACCTTGTAAAACTAAGTCCCTCCATAACATTGGTCCATGCTTGTGCAAGGTAATCAATCCCTTGTGCCTTTAAAGTTAAAATAAGATTCCTTGAAAATTTATAAAAAGTGTGTGACCCAACCATAGGATCAACTCCAATTCTGATGTCCCTCCCATTCCCAGGCTTCCACACCAACCAATCTATTATTATAAATAATGAAGAGGTGAGGGCTCTCCGAATATTTGAAGTACCATTCCAGTTTTTTCTCCCCTGCCTGAACCACTCCTCAACAATTTTCTTTTTAAGATATTTTTTCATTATCACTTCATGCCATAGACCATGTATCATAAGACATCTCCACACAATTTTTGTCGCCAAGGCTTTCCCAAAGATAAAGATATTTTTGAGACCCCACCCACCAGTCCTTTATTAGTGCCCCTTCCTGTAGCAGCTTGCTACCTTGAAGTGTGTGCCACCTTCTCTTGAGAAGAGTGTCGCTTTTCTGCCTGTTGTCTTGAGAAATGTGCCACAAAAGTGCGCCCTCCTTTCCTCACCGGTGCACCCTTTCCTATAGTAGCCTTCTCAACACACAAGTGCTCCCTCTCCTTGGCTTCACATCTACGCCATGAAAATTCCTTCCACAAGCTTGTGCCTCCTCCTGACAAAGTGTGCCCTAGCTTGCTCTCCAAATCCTCTCTTCCTCACTTCTTCTCTTTCACTCCAATCTCAAGAGTGATCAAATGAACAATGAGCCTCATCCTTTTGCCTCCTTTTGCCTCCTTTATCCTCTCTCTGGACAAACCTAAAAGATCATTGGCCTAGATTAGATCTAGCCAAGTCTAATCAATGGGTGAGATCACTTCTCATAAATCTCACTTGAAAACCCACTTTGCTCAAGTTTCCATAGTTTTCTTTATGTCTATTAATTCACCCACTTTGCGAATTAATTGTCACTTTATGACTTTAGTGACAAATTTCACTTTATGAGTTAAATGACTAAGTCAAAGTGAAATTAGAACATAAAGTAAAAGTATAAGGGTAATAGTTTCCCCCTTTGTATTTAGAGACTCACAAACACAAGGGGACCACTTTCCAAGGTACCCAAATCTCAACACGTTAGTCAACCCGAAAGGCATGACTAGAAACTCATTGTGCCCATAAATAACCCGAAGGCATGACTAGAAACTCATAGTTCCCTTAGTGACATCTGAATGTTGTTTTATGGATATCCTCCTATCTCACTCCAACTGTAGGTATCTTGATCGGCCATCAACCTTTGGAGAAGCACATTGCCCCTATGTAGCTCGCTCTATCAACTCATCAACTTGTGTATTCTAGATTGATTTTTATTGTCTTCTTGTTTAGTGCCCTATGGTCTATGCACATCCTCATAATACCATCTTTCTTTACTTCAGTACAACTAAAGAAGCTAAGGGACTAGAAATAGGCTTGATATGTCCCATATCCAATAACCCCTTTATGGCCTTCTCCGTTTCATCCTTGAACCTCTTCGGATGCCTATAGGGTGTGTCACATCACGAGCTTCAACCCCTCTTTCTATCTCTAATGACATGCTCAAATCCTTCCGCTGTGGTCTTACTTACTAGTAATGGTGTTCAAACACTTTCATGCCTTTCCAAGTACGCCCGGATATCCAAGAAGGTATTGTCAAGCATCCTTGATGGGCTTCCATGGTGATCAAACACTGATGCAAGCCACATCCCCTCGCGGTGTCTAAAAGGGGCCTCCATGCGTTGGTTAGAAACTATCCCGGGGGGCACTTATCGACATACCTCTTAGATGACTCGTTGTCTACCTTTTTGTCCTAGAACTCCATCCTCATGTCCCGGAGCACTATGTGGATATCCCCTAATGAGTACAACCACTGAAATCCTAACAACACATGAGTATATTATAACGGTCAAAGTATAGTGTCAAAGTATAGTTTCCCAACAACAATGTTTAGAGACTCACAAACACAAGGGGACCACTTTCCAAGGTACCCAAATCTCAACACATTAGTCAACCCGAAGGGTATGACTAGAAACTCATAGTGCCCATAGTGACACTTGAATGTTGTTTTATGGATATCCTCCTATCTGACACAAATCTGGTGGTATCTTGATGGCAGATCAACCTTTGAGAAGTACACTGCCCCATGCAGCTCGATCAAAGTATAGTTTCCCAATGTTTAGAGACTCACAAACACAAGGGGACCACTTTCCAAGTTGCCCAAATCTCAACAAGTTAGTCACCTCGAAGGGCATGACTAGAAACTCATAGTGCCCATAGTGACACTTGAATGTTGTTTTATGGATATCCTCCTATCTGACCCAAATTTGGTGGTATCTTGATGGTAGATCAACCTTTGAGAAGTACACTACCCCTTGCAGTTCGTTTATCAGCACAACAATCCTGGCAATGGTTTAAACGCTCTTTCATGCTTTCCAAGCAATGCCTGGATATCCGCAAGGTATTGTTGGCGATCCTGTGATGGTTTATCAATGGTGATCAACCACTTTGCTACGCAAGCCACGTCCCTGTGTCTAAAAAGGTCCTCAATGTGTTGGTTAGACACTATCCTAGGGGCACATGTCGACATACCTCTTAAGATGACTCGTTGTCCACCCTTGTCCTGGAACTCCATCCTCATGTCTCGATAATTCATGCGGATATCCCCTAATGAGTACAACCACTGAACTCCTAGCACCACATGAGTATTTGCTAAATGTACAACATAAAAGTCATCGGTCAAAGTATAGTTGCCCAATGTTACTTCCAATCCCCTGATCCTCTGAGTACATGTCATGTTGTACCCATCTGCTACTACCTCATTGAATCCTTCAAAATCCTCCACAGGGATTCGTCAGCTGGTAACAAGTGCAACATCAATGAAGTTGTGGGTGGCCCCACCATCAACCAATGTTGTAATCCTCCGCCCCTGCATAATGCCCCTGACCCTAAAGGTGTAGTATTTACTATTTAGGGATTCCTGAAAGTGTGGCAATGGTCACTTCCTTGGGGCTATCCTGCAATGGCACCTTCTCTAGAGCATATGATGGCTCATCATTGTCCTGTCCAATGCCCTCATCATCATCGTCATCCTCTTTGTCGGAAACTACCTCATTATAGTGGACTTTACCTTTACCCATACATCGATTGTCTGGTTCCCACGGTTCTTTACAGCTGTAGCAAAGCTTCTTCCTTCTAAGTTCTCTCTGGGTTTCTTCATCCAACTTCTCCTTCCTTGGCCATGTCTTTTGGGGAGGTTTTGACACCTGACTCTTTGGTGGAATAAAGTTTTTTGCCGATGTCTTCTTGGGGACTGTGTCTGCCATATCTTGGGTCTTCACAATAGCTTCCTGTAGTGTGTTTGGCCTGAAATCCTTCACCCAACTTCTTAAGGGTTTAACTAAGCCCTTCGTGAATAGCATCACCGATCTTTGTTCAGAAACATCGGTCACCATGACCGCCATCTGCTGGAACTTTGTAACATAGGCCTCTGGTGTACCTACCTGCCTCAGCTGTGCCAACTCCCTAAAGTGGACCTTAGGGTCCTTCCTATTGAACTTGTCCATGAACCTTTGGGTGAAATTATCATATGATGTGATGTTGGAATGTCCCAATGTTAATAGCCCATGGTACCACCATTCATGAGCTTCTCCATCCAAGTGTAGGGTCGAAAATTTGATTGCCTTTGCCTCTGTCATTGGGTTAAGATAGAAATAAGTGTCCAACTTATGTACCCATGCTCGAGTTGTGCACCTATCAGATCCGTCAAAAGGTGGAATAGTCATATTCCCCAATTTGCGCAGAAGATCGAAATTCTGTTGATCCTGGCCTGGCCTAGGTTTGTTCCTCATCGTGAGGTCGAATAGCATCACCAATCTTTGTTCAGACACATCAGTCACCATGACCGCCATTTGCTGGAACTCTGTAACATGGGCCTCTGGTGTACCTTTCTGCCTCAGCTGTGCCAACTCTCTAAAGTGGAACTTAGGGTCCTTCCTTTTGAATCTATCCATCAGCCTTTACGTGAAATTCTCATATGATGTGATGTTGGAATGTCCCAATGTTAATATCCCATGGTACCACCACTCATGAGCCTCTCCATCCAAGCGTAGGGTGGAAATTTTGATTTCCTTTGCCTCTGTCATTGGGTTAAGCTCAAAATAAGTGTCCAACTTATGTACCCATGCTCGTGCTGTGCACCTGTCAGATTCGTAAAAAGGTGGAATAGTCATATTCCCCAATTTGCGCAGAAGATCGAAATTCTGCTGATTCTGGCCCATCCTAGGTTTGTTCCTCATCGTGAGGTGGAATAACATCACCAATCTTTGTTCAGAAACATTAGTCACCATGACCGCCATCTGTTCGAACTCTGTAACATAGGGCTCTGGTGTACCTGTCTGCCTCAGCTGTGCCAACTCTCTAAAGTGGAACTTAGGGTCCTTCCTTTTGAACCTATCCATCAACCTTTAGGTGAAATTCTCATATGATGTGATGTCGGAATGTCCCAATGTTAATATCCCATGGTACCACCACTCATGAGCCTCTCCATCCAAGTGTAGGGTGGAAAATTTGATCGCCTCTCTCTCTATTATTGGGTTAAGCTGGAAATAGGTGTCCAAGTTATGTACCCATGCTGAGGCTGTGCACTTGTCAAATCCATCAAAAGGTGGAATAGTCATCTTCCCCAATTTGCGCAGAAGATCAAAATTCTGTTTATTCTGGCCCATCCTAGGTTTGTTCCTCATCGTGACGTTGCAGTGGTCATTGTAATACATGGCTGCGCGGGCTTCTTCCTCCAACAATTGATACTCCCCAAAGTAGGAGTTCATTTCGTCTGTCTCCTGTTGTTCTGGTGCTCATGTAGTCTGTTCCTCAAGAAATGGCGGAAATAAGGGTCTGGGTACCTTTCTGCTACTTTCCTGGAAGACACTCAGTGTCGGCATATAGGTATTACACCCTTCAGGAGTCTTACCACCTCTATGGCTAGCCTCTGCATGGTCCCCATTGGTACCTCCCTGGTTTTGGTTTTCTTGGTTGTCGTAAAAGTACTGTGTCAGGAATTGTGTCAATTGTTGCTGCCAATTAGCTATGGATTCCAACAACTGTATAGTTCTATCTTCAAGATGGTCCCCCATAACTCCTAGTTCTACTTCTTCTGATGATTTTGGTCCTGGGTTAGGTTGCTTCCCTCGTCCTCTAGTTTTACTTGGCATCAATGCCTTAATAAATCACAGGCTAGCAAGATCACCATCTTTGATACCACTGTAATGTCCCCAACTAGGCTAAGTGGGAATATTATGTTTTCTGTCCCAACTTGTTACTTCTTATGTAAATGTGCTAAATACTTGTATTAATGGTGCCATTAACTTCTTACAAACAGTTTTTTCGAATAGGAATATTGTCAAACATATTGCATGCATCCATTACACAAAAAATACAGCAGATAATAATGGCATCTTGTTATGGATGGAAACTCCCAAAATCTCAACAATACAATGATATCTAATGACTGTAGTAACAGCTGCAAAATACTCCTAAACACACAAGTCTAATGGCTACCATGCAACTGCAAAATCTACTACAGAAACAATGCAAGAAAACTTGGAATGATGCCAATCTATGATGTCCACTAATCCAAGGCTCTCCAAGCCCTTCACTGCTCTTCTCAAATAGTGTCTACCCTGCAAGCGGCCCTCCAATCTCTCTTGTAACATTCGCAATCCCGATCCGACGAATTGTTGCAACCCTTGATTGGTAGAGGTCCTCGTGGGACGACTGCTAGACGTCTAGCGGGGCCTCGCGGGACACAACCCTTGCTCAACGCATGGGGGTGTCTCCTTAAATATTTACGCGAAATGCTCCTGGCACCTTCAGATCTGACGATCGGCCTCCTCCTGAGAAATGCCACAAATCCCCTATGCAAGCCAATATGCCTCCAAACTCTCTCCAAAATGAAACCAAACACCAAAATAAACTCAAATGAGGACTCCGAATGAATCCTCCTCCTTTTCTAGCTAGGGTGGATATTGCACCTTCGAAACTAAACTAAAATGGAAGGGTTTTGCCAAACCCTAACGAAAACTTGGCTCAAATAGCACATCAACAAGAGATCAAATCATAATTCCAAAGAGAGGGATTAACTCTCTCTTTATCCTTCCTCCGGGCCTTCTAGATCTTTCTCTCTTTTTGACCAAATCAAACCCTCACTTTATTTTCCCTCCAATTTCATTTAAATATAATTATTTATTTTATTTAATGTCACTTTAGGGTTTGACACCAAATAAACCTCCTTGACTCCCTTTTTCCTTGTTGGCTATAGCCTATGGGAGTCGTATAGGTTATTGAGTCATCCTCCTTTATGATCAATTGGAAGGGGACATTACATCTTGACACATCAATTCATTTTTTGTAATTGGAAGGGGAAATTACATCTTGACACATCAATTCATTTTTTGTACATGCATTGTATTTCCAGTATGTGATCAAATTAAATAATATAGTTGAGATCCAGGTGAGTTTTTTTTGAAGTATTTATGTTTGTTTTGAGTAATTTTTCAGCTTGTATTTGAGGATGTTGTATCTAGTTGATGCAGTTGAGGGTGGAGACCTACTTATTCATGCCTCCAAGCCTGATCTAGATTTTGTTCCTGTTACCAAACAACTATATGGAATCAAGTGGCAGAGGCCCTCTAAAATGACCTTATTTGCACCAGATAGCTTTTCAATGCTATTTAGAGTCCTACTCGTGTGCCACTGTCGGGTGTCCTTATTCCACATTTCCTTCCAACGAAACAAATCTTTCCTAGCCAACCTTTTACCTACATACTTTGGCGAGAGCCCAAGCCTGACCCCCTCTGAAGGCTAGAATGTCGAAAGTTCTTTGCTTCAATAAAATCTAAAAAAACAGAACTGCCCCTGCAGATTGCTTCAATCTTTTTGTGGGCTCTTAAAATTATATTTAAATCCCCTCATTGATCTCCCAATGATCCATGACCCTTTAGGATAGTTAGATATTTTGAAGGCTAGTAAATTCCGACATGCCTTTTGTTCTTTATATTCTTCTTGACACATCAATTCATTTTGTATACATGCATTGTATTTCCAGTATGTGATCAAATTAAATGATATAGTTGAGATCCAGGTGAGTTTCTTCTGAAGTATTTAGGTTTGTTTTGAGTTATTTTGCATCTTGCATTTGAGGATGTTGTATCTAGTTGATGCAGTTGAGGGTGGAGACTTACTCACGCCTCCAAAACTGCTCTGGACTTTGTTCCTATTACCATAGTTGTTCATGATAGAGAACGTGACAGTGAGGTATGTAATGACTCTGTTTTGTACAGGAATTGTATTTTCAGTATAAGGTCAAATTCAGTAATATAGTTGACACCGGGGTGAGTTTCAATCTGGTAATACCACATCTCTTTTTTTTTTTCAATGTCTAATTATTTGGAAAATTCAGAACCTAACTAGTTTGCATTCTACGTTTTAAACTTTCCATTCGACATTGCCACCATACCAGCCTTCGATGATCCCTTGTATTTATGAATATATTCTAATAGTTATTGAAGTTATTTGGTCTTGGAAACAAGAAAATGTTTGTTTTATTCTGATCTCTGAAATTATTATTTAAGGAACAATTGATGGGTATCATGGTTATTTATTTTAGAAGTGTCTAATGGATATTTATTTCCCTTAATTCCTTTATCAATAAATTTTTGTTTTAGATTCCTTTCAATGCCTGTATATTAGCTCTCAAAAGAATTGGATACAGAATTGCACCCTGCATATTTACAAATGAACTCTCCATCTTGTAAAATTTTCATGATGGAGAGAATTTGGTATATTTGTTATATATCCAGAGCTCCTCATCTTGTAAAATCACTACTGCTGTGGCACTTAACATGCCATACTTGTCATGTATGAGAACTACTTTCGTACATATTATTTATGCTTTGGTGTGTACTAAGTTACAATAGCTTAAAGGTAATTTCTTATTTCAGACCCTGCACTGATATAAGCATGGTTCATCCACATGTTTTTTTAATGTTGTAGATTAAGCATATTTGATTTATTTTCATTGTTATTGTTTTTAGGCCTTTGCTCCATATTTGGAAATTAGCATTGATAAGAAATATTTTCAAGAATACAAATGAAGAGACAAAGGTGTTGATTATTATAGTAAAAAACGGTTATTATGTGTGTTTTATTTTGGCATTAGAATTCCATCGTCTGTTGTTTTGTTTTAAAAAAAACACTAATGAGGGATATGGTGGTAGGGCATATCCATTATTATTCATTTGTTCTTCTAGATAGAGTTTCATTAAGGAATAGTAATTCTCATTGACATTTTTGGTTGAACTAATATCAAATTATCCCTGAAATATTTAGATCACTTTTGAGTTATTTTGCTGTTTGATTTGAGGATGATGTGTGTAAATTTTTCTCAGACCCCAACCCGGTTTCAAGTATCAACAATTTTCACTCTTTAATGCCAAACCCACATTTATTTCTCTGCTGTAAATGATATTAGCAGAAACAGAAAATTATAACAAGAAACATAAGAGTCTCTTAACAGCAAACTGAACTGGAAATAAATGCACACATCCAGAAAATTAAACAAAGATTTTTGGTCAAATTGACCTTGGAAAAACCCACAAGGGGAAAACCAACGAGAGAGGGTAGTTTTTATTATTCTTGAGTTCAGATAAATTCTTCTTTTTACAGCAAAATTATAATACCTAGCATTGAAACCAGAAACTTATCTCAGAAATCGTGCCAGAACTCCTCCTGAACAGTACACCAGCTCCTCGATTTCTCTGCAAGAAATGTGTACTGCTGTATGACTGTCAGCATTAAATGATGTACAGAGTGTCTAGAAAACTGTGCAATAATTTGTTGTACTGTATTCTCAGCATTCAATGCACCTCGATTTATGTGCAAGCTGCCTTGAAATCTGTGCACCTCCTTTGTGTTTGCTCACTTCTCAAATGTACGGTCCAGAATCCGTACTGTACGAATGCCTTTAATGCTGTAGCTGTCTCCTCGATTTGCATGCGAGCTTCCTTCCTTGGAAATCGTTCCCTAGAAGCAAGTTCGACTCCTCTTTCTTGTTGCTCTACTCTCTCTTGTACTCTCCAAATGCTCATGAAGAATGGGTTCAATGGGGCACCTCAATCCCTAGATAGACTCTTGATATTCCCAATGAAGAGTCATTTGATCCAATGGATGAGATTTGATCTTGGGCCATCAAGATCAACGGTGTTGATTAATTGTCTCTTTCATGAAATACTCTCAAAGTCACTTTTAACTTTATATCAATGTTGTATATCTCTCCGATATATCTTCGATATTCCGATAAATTCCGAGTTAAACACTTGTCCGATATATTCAAAATATTCCGAGATATTCCAAGTTAGACCCTTGTCTTGCGACATTTTCCGAGATATTTCGATATTTTCCACCGATGTCACCGAGAAGTTACATTCCAGACCCTCGTCGATACTTTCCCGAGACGAGATATACAACATTGCTTTATAGCACATAAAGTTAATGTTCTAGGGACCACTTTGGACACTTTCCCACATACTAGGTGCCTAGGCTATGTGAGAAACACTAGTCCAAGGTACACTTTTTAACACTCCCTCTTACTGAGGAAAGTGGTCCTCACCACTCCCAGCTTATCTCTGAAGGGTACAAACTTGCCTCTTCCCAAGGCCTTAGTGAGGATGTCTGCTACTTGCTCATCAGTGCTACTTGCTCATCGGTGGATATGAACTGAAGCTCAACTGCCCCTCTCTGAACATAGTCTCGAATGAAGTGATATCTAATCTCGATGTGTCTACCTTTCATGAAAAACAGGATTCCCAAAGAGTTTTATGCAACTTTGATTGTCACTGTAAATCACCGTGGGCCTCAACACTTGCGAAGCCATATGGATGTTGGATTTTTATATTCTTTATAGTGAAAATCGAGGTGGTTAGACCAGGTAAAGACGAAGTCGAGGTGTATCGACAACAAGTCGAAGGTCGAGGTGAGTTGACCGGGTAAAGTCAAAGTCGAAGGTCGAGGTGGTTCGACATGACAAAGACATCAACATCAAGTTGATGAGGTCAATTGACAAGAAGTCGACAGGCAGGCATATGGCAATCGACTAAAGACCGAATGAAGGTCGACTGGTAATCGACAGGTAATCCGACTTGGTAGTAGACTCTAACAAAATCCCGAGATTCGCGGGATTTGTAGCCAATGATTTGCATGGATCTGTAACTATTTTTGGGCGCCATTCCTTTAGGGTTTTTTCCTACTGTAATGCTATAAATAAGGCATGTTGTAAGGTTGTAAAAGCTAATCTTGAATTTTTAGATGATGAATGGCTAATCGCCAAGAGTATGTAATTTAGGGGTTGCTCGTCATGTAGATGTAAGTTGAATTGGCTATATGATTGTTCTTGTGTAAGAAAGAGGTTATGAGGTCGATTTTGTCTTAGGTGTGGACCAAGGTTAGACATGTAACCTTTTATTCTAAATGAATAAGACAAAAAGAGAGTAGAACGCTCAAGGAATGCTAGTTTTCCTAGTTTGGGTTTCCAGGGTAAAATTTTTGTGTACTGTGTGTTTGCTTTGTAATTGTCATTTACTTTTTTGATTGAATCTTTCTTCGTCTCTTTAGCTAGATTTAGTGTGGAAGTGTGTCTCATTTCTTAACATGTGGTATCAGAGCTTGGTTTAACAACCTTGGATTTGAGCTAAACTCTAGGTTCAGTAAGAGTCATAAGTTAGGAATATTTACAGATTGTGTTAAAGAATAGCGAGCAATTCAAGAATAGAGATTGAAAAATTCAATGGCCATAATCTTGAGCTTTGGAAGCTTAAAATTGAATATTTCCTTGTAGATCGAGAACAATGGACAACGGTCTGTCCGGGTACCATGCCGATAGGTATGTCGACGGAAGAATGGGAGAAACTCGAGAAAAGAGCAAGGAGTACGATTCGACTTTGTCTTAGAGATTCGCTGTTGTTTAATGTCTCTGGTGAAGATTCGGCCAAGAAACCGTGGGACAAGTTGGGGAGCTTGTACTAGTCAAAATCCCTGGTAAATAAGCTCTTTCTCAGAAAGAAACTGTATGTATGTTATGAGAATGAGTGATGGCAGTTTGCTGACTGAGCATTTAAATGCGTTTAGTACCATTATAATCCAGTTATCTTCTGTGGATATTAAAATCACTGAGGAGGAGAAATGTATTAGCATATTATGTTCTTTGCCAGACTCCTAGGATAACTTAGTCGTGGCTATAGGGAGTGATACAACCACATTAGTGCTAGAAGACGTGGTTGCATCTCTATTTTCGGAAGAAATGAGAAGAAAGAACATGGAAAGATCGACCAAAGATTCTTTAGTGGTGAGAGGTCGATCGATTGACAGAGATAAAGGGAAATTCTGTGGTAGAAAGTCTAATTCGAAGGGTAGATCTAAATCCTTGGTTCAGTCAACAGGAAGATGCTGGAAATGCGGTAAGGTTAGGCATTACAAAAGGGACTGCAAGTCGAAGGCGATGGAAGTTAGTACAAGATTCGACGAGAAGAATTCGTCTGAGAGAAAAACGACTCCAGATATGGGAGGTGATGTGTACTTGGCATCGACCAGTACACAGTCGAATCAAAATGTTTGGTTGATCAATTGAGGAGCATCCTATCATATGACACTACATAGAGAATGGTTATGCGAATATGAACGATGTGAAGGAGGAGACATGTTCTTGGTGTTAGATGATGTAGTGTGAAAGGGGCCCACTTCATTTCTAGACAACACTATATTGGTGGGGATCACTTAACTCAATGTGATATTAAGTCACAGTGGTTGGATGTGACTTCAATTATCCCAATGCTTGATTATGTCCTCACCCTTAGATATAGATCTTGAGAAGAAGATCCAAGGGCCAGAAATGCATGAGAGAGAGGTTAGGGTTATATTATACCTAGAGAGCATTAGTTCACACTTCCTCAAGAGAGAAACTGTTCGACTGAGTGGGAGAGGCTCTTCTAAGGGAGGTCGAGAGACAGGTTATGGAGAACTAGTCAAGAGGCCGAGCAACGTCAAGAACCAGTCAAGGAGGTCGAGCAGGGTCAAGCATAAAGGTTGAGTAGGGTCATGTAGAGAGGCCAAGCAAGGGCAAGATTTACTAAGCTGAGACAAGACAAAGGATATAGGGGGACTAAGCAAGAGTCCAATGAGATTTCCTAGGGAAAAGAGATCAGAACCCGTAGCTAGCAAAACATAATCCGTACGATCCGTACGGATTGAGGCAGAGAGAGGGCCATACTCTTAGAAGACAAAGAAAGGGCCATACTAGTACGAATGAGAGGTGAAGAGGATATCATATAGTGATATCAAAGATTGTGTGACCACCTGGAGAAAGCAAAAGAGGAACCCGAGTTGTACCAAGAAGCTTCGTACAGTCGTACGGATGCCCAACAAAGAAACCCACAACTGTATGGATTCCTATGGACTGTACGTCCTTCATCCTTCAATAGAATAGTTGGTTTTCTGTATGTATTTCAGATTGAAGCTTTGAATAAGGTTTTTCCCAGAGAAGTGGGATTTCCAAATATTGACTTTGATAATATTTTGTGTGGCTGATCATGTCATTATTCTATTAAATGAGTGTTTTCAGTTAAGAAATTTGGATCTGATATCTATAGTTTTTGCATACGGGTTTATTCTATTTTTTTTTACATGGTATCAGAGCTGAACCTTCAACAACCGGAAAAGTTTTTTTTGTGTGAAGTATTGTGCTCCAGGGACAAGGAAGGGAAAGTCGACTTAGCTACCAAAGAAACCCTAGTAAGTCAAGTCAGGCTTCCTATATCAGAATGGTCAAGATTTGACCTTGAAAGAGGGTGTTGAAGGGAGCAAGAACTCTCCAAGATGAAGAAAGAAGATTTCTGAGGAGAATCAATTTGTTCAGTTTAAGAGGGAGTAAGCCCAAGGTTGCTTCTCCAAGTACTGAACTAAGAAGGGTCTCTAGAAGGACCTAGAGTTAAGTAGCAAGATGGCTACAAATCTCAGATATGAGGATAGATTGGATGGTGCCTCCAACTACGTATAGTGGAAATACTGAATGAAGAATGCTCTTTAAGAAAGTAAGGTATGCGATATTGTTGAGAAGAAAACTATCATTCCAAGTGATCCTAAGGACCAAGAATTTCATTATGCTCTAGAGTTCAGAGCTCAGAGAATCCTCCTAGACGGGTGAAGGATCAGCTCATACACAATATTGGTGAGAAGCAAACAACTCATGAAATGTGGTCACATCTAAAGGGGTTGTTTGAGGCTAAGCACGCGAGCAGAATCATGGCTCTCAAGGAGAGACTTCAGCACACAATGATGACTAAAGGGGGAAGGTGTCACAACCGATCTCACCAAAGTGAAACAACTACTAGATGAACTTCTTGCAGTGAGATTAAATCTCTCACCAACTGAGATAGTTCGATCTGCCTTGAGAGGCTTCCCAAAGGAGTGGGATCCTTTTATTTTAGGGATAGTAGCCAGAGAAAATTTTCCATATTGGGACAGGTTATGGAATGATTGTTGCCAAGAAGAGATTCGAAGAGGGCGGGATGTAGATGTGGATGAAGAGGAGGAGAACCTTGGTCTTACCTCCAAGAAGGGAACCAGAGGAAAAAGAGGAACAACCCTTAGAGGAGGATCCATAAGTGGTAGGGCAAAGAAGGATCTTTCACATGTACAATGCTATGTGTGTGGAGAGTTTAGGCATTATTCCAGCCAGTGCTCTTAATCCAAGAAGGGCTATGGAGCAATAGGAAAAAGAAAGGAGGTAGTAGCCTTAATTGAAGTCGACGACAAGGATGAGGAAGAAGAGAAGCAATTGCCT
>SNQJ01S0096439.1:0-31600 GCA_010110895.2 Picea sitchensis | reverse complement strand
GTCACCATCGTTGTCTTCTATTCGTCTCCCTCCACAATCTGAACCTGATAATAACCATTTCTCAAGTCCAGATTTTAGAATACTTGGGCTTTGGCTAGCTTATCAAAACAGTCTGCAACTAGTGGAAAATAATATCTATTCTTTTTTCTTGTTCAATGCCCTGTAGTCAAGGTAGATCCTTAGTTTCATTTTGTCCTTCTTCCTTTGAAAGAAGACTGGGGCACCATATGGGGACTTAGAAGGTTGAATAAAGCCCACGAAAATAAAATGTGTTAATTGCCTCTTCAATTCTTCCAACTCGGGTCTGGCAATTGGTAGGGAGCTCTAGTGGATGGTTGCAGCCCAGTATCTAGCTCATTTCAGTGGTCAATCGTCGGGCATCCTGTCCTCAAACTTATCCAACAAATTGGTGAGTATTTTTGGAATAGACTTCCCCACTCCATGATCTTATTCAATCTCCCCAATGACTACAGTATACCAAATCATCTTTCTCCTCTCTTCATTCTCAACATCGAGGCAATCTTCTCTCCACACTTAGGTTTTCGTGTAGTTGTGCGCAAAACCCAAGTCTTTCGTTCACTCACTATAACCAGCTTATCTAACCATGGCACCATAACAAATTTGTTCCTCCTAAGGAATTCTTGTCCCAAAATGAGTTCAAAAACGTCCACCAGAAGAGCCATAAGTTTGCCCATCGTTTCCAATCGTCTAAATGTACATGGACCAGTGAGGCAAATCTCGTTTCCTTCTTTTCCTTAGAATTCTCCACTTTCACGTCGTTCTTACTCGCTGTGATTTTGACCACAAGATCCTTAGCTAATTGTTCCCACAAAAAATTACGCAAAGCACCTGTGTCAACAAGTGTTTGAACTGCTCTTCCATTGATGATCATGTCAACAAAGCACAATTGATGCATGATTTCGTCTAACTGTACATGGACCAGTGTGGCAAATATCGTTTCCTTCTTTTTCTTAGAATTCACCACTTTCACCTCTTTCTCACTCGCTGTGATTTTGACCACAAGATCCTTAGCTAATTGTGCCCACAAAAAATTGCACAAACCACCTGTGTCAACAAGTGTTTGAACGACTCTTCCATTGATGATCATGTCAACAAAGCACAATTGATGCATGATTTCCTTGGCCATCCAATGCACATATTCTTTTTCTTCCCAAAGAACCCTACCATGCCTCACGTGTCTCATCGAATGGACAACAAGAACCTTCAAAAAATCACCAACCCCTTCCATATACAACTTCTGCTGGGATTTTTGTGCTTCTATCCAACTCATCCCATCTCTAAGGAGACACTCTTCAACTTCCTACCAAGTTGTGGGACAGTGCCTAGTACACACTCGCTTGGACTGTCTACAACCAATTGTGGTTTTCCATCTTCATTCATCCACAGCTTTCCATTTCGAAGTCCTATGAAGAACTGACAACCCTTAAATGGCTTCATCCTTGATAGGTCAAGCTTCTCTTGGCTTACGATGGTGGAGCTCGCTTGGAAACTGACCAAATGTATCTTTATACAGTGATCCGATACCACTTGTCACATTGTTGCAGATCTCGGTTGGATTGCATACTTCCAACATCCTCAACAACGCTCAACACCAATGCTTTTCGACTCCCATGTAGCTAATCGGCTCATCGGGCCTAAACCACGCTTTTCTTCGTTTGATCTATTACTTTATTTATGTGTGCATCTCATTAATTAGAACATTTCAACAAGTAAAGAGAGAATTCATACATAGTAAAGAAAATTGTGCAAGTGGAATGCCAAACCGGCCTAAGACCCAAGTCTTTTTATTCACAAGAACAATAGTGTGACAAGCCTCTAGATTGTGCCACACAAATAAATTCTACAAGGGAGCTTCCACTTAGTTTACATAAAGAACTTGTGTGAATAAAATGACTCAACTTCGTCGATTGACTCGGTTCCCTTCCTTCATTTGCTCAATAAGAAGTCTGAACGAACTCCTTTCCTTCGTGCTTCATCTCTTCGGCCCTGCGGTTATCTTCTCAACATGTTCGTCCTCCTCTGTAGTTCTAAACTTGTCTCTCGACTCTCGACTTGACTTCCTATAATTTATATTATCCATCGTGCCTTGTAGGCACCCATCCTGAGATCGTGTGCTGCCTTTCTTGGAGCCGACATGTTCATTATGGGAGCTTGTCCACATTTCGTTTGGGTCAAATTACCTAATGGGCGTATGTCTCTTGGATGAGTCCATCGACTCACCTAAGCGTGCCCACTTTCTCCTAGATGACTCTTCATTTCTGTTTGGGAACCCAAGTAGTTCCTTGACCTTGCTATTTGTTTGGCTAATGCTTCACATCGCCTCTTTGGTCTTCCCTCATAATGCCAGCACCCAACGACATGAGCTCGCCAATATATCTTTCCCTTTCATCTTATTAGCTGGTCCGCACCTCCTCTTTCTCAGAGTCCATTTCAAGTAGCTTCATTCCGCCATGCACGATGGGAATGGCCCTTGCCCGAGGTCTTAAAACAGCTAAAAAGACTAACATTTCATCATAGAGTAAGTTGACTAGTGGTAAAACTCAACATATGTTTAGTTGAAATTCCTTCCCAAATCGATAATTTTGTTTCTTCAGAAATCATTATTCCATCTTATCGATGATAACTTAACCATCACAGCCAAACTTTTTATCCCTGGGAAAATATAATCACATTGGAAAGGTCGAGTTTGTACACTTATTAACACACTCCTCTTAGAATATAGACTTCAAGGATTGTGAGAAGAATCCAAAAATTACAAGAAGATTTGAGTATGATATGGAAAATGGTTGAATGTGATTTCCTTTAAGCTAGATGTTACCATTGGTCAGGATTTGATTGAAGGTGAAATGAAGTCCACTCAAGTATTAGTATCAAGGAAGAATCAATTTAAAATACCAACCATTCAATGGAGAAGGAACAGATTCCTCTTTACATGGAAATACATAAGGAATGAATATAACACAATTTCAAAGAAAAGCCTTTTCTAGATATTGCTATTTTCACTCGTTAATTTTAGAGTCTTAAAAACTACACAATTTTACAAATATCCCTTTACTTTAGTATTAAAGACCAAAGACTTCAAAAATAAAAAGACACAAGAAATACAATACAAAAGGAGGAGAATAGGTAGTTAACAAACAAAAAATAAACAAACATAAAAAAGACGCATCTTTATATATACAAATTACAATGCTTAATTTTCTACATAGAAATTATGGACTCAAAACACATCATATAGTTGCACCCAATCATTCTTTTACTGTAGGGTTGGGGTTATCCTTAGCCAAGTTTTCATTTCTACTGTGCATCCACAATATAGTTAAGCAATGTAGCCTCACTTTTATTAAGCCATCATACATTAGGTCTTCTCTTCATTAGGTCCAACTAGTGGTGAATATATCGACATATATTGTTTGTTTGTATTTGATTTCTCAGATTTTGGCTCACAAGGTTTTTACCTCATGGGTTTAGCCATTGAATTTGTAGCCGGATCCATCGTACTGAATTTACATCGAAGACCGCAACCATCGAGACTATGTAATAACAACTAGAGTTGAAATCGAAAAGGAAATTAAATATGTACATCCCCATTCGCAGATGACTTGTGAGTCTGCGATTTTGGGCCTTCCATTAACCATAAATGCTTTAATGTATAGAGGGGGAAGTGTGTTTGTAGAGAATAGTGCACATAAAGAGCATTAGAGGGAACATGAAGAGAACTAAAGTTTTACTCATTACTTGTTATTCTCTAAGAAACAAATATGATCAACCCTTTTGTGTCATGCATGCAAAATTCCCATATGACAATAGGTCTTAGGCCTCATGGAAAGGGGGGTCTTAGAATTGCTTCAATAATTTTTTGAGATGGGCCTACTAGTTTTTTTGTGTTCGTCTCTGTTCAAGATTATTCACAATTTGAAAAAGTATATTTTCAATTTCTTTTTAATCATAGATGCATTTTGCATAGGTTAGTGAACAACCTTCTAGTGAACATGAAGAGTAAGAAGTATTATTTCAAGTGGAAAAATCCAAGGAATATATATAATTTTAACTTTAACTTTTAAATGTTAGCAAAATTAAATAATTTTAACTTTTAAAATGTTATCAAATTAAACAATTTTTTTGTTTATACAATGATACAGAAAATCATGATTAGGTATTGTTTTCTAGATGATGGATAAATATTAGACAAAGACATGTTATTCCCTGAATAAGTATTTCAAGTATGTTTTTCCTTACCATGCAGATTTCGAAATATAAGATAGGATCAACGCTTAATGCTTGAGGCGATGCCACTATACAATGGAACATGTATTTATTAACACAGAACCATGTGATCATTGAGTGGAAGGTTCGGTCACTATTGTGGTAAACTGAGCATTTATCTAGAAGCGCGAGTTAAAAAAACAATTCATCAATATACCACACAACAAAATCATGGGTATACCCTTGCATAGTTAACATATTCCACCTCATGAATACTTGTTGCATGTTTACCCATTCCACCCAAATCCCTTCTCTATACTTCCGACACAGACCTTCCTATTGCATCACTTGTATTCCTTATTTTGATATCCTAACTATCCTTATGAGAAAGCACAATTATGATTTCCTAGAGGATACAACCTATCAAGTTCATTTTTTATCTCTTTGATATTTCTATGGTCTTCTATATTTAGCACTCGATAAATAGTAAAAAATAATAAATAAATATGAATAGTTATTTCCTTATGGAAGACCAAGTTTTTTTCATGATTTGTATGCATTTCCTTTTATTAATATATTTTACTATCTTTTCCTTCTAGAATTAGTTAAGGTTTTTCCATTTCTTTATGGACATATTTATTTATTAAAATTTATGATCGGCTTAATGCACCCGGCAAGAACGCTTGAGTTCATTCCAAGTGGTATCAAAGAAGGAGGACAGGACTACACAAGAACGCACGCTTGAGTTCAATCCAAGCGGTATCAAAGAAGGAGGCCATGACTACACAAGAACGCTTGAGTTCAATCCAAGTGGTATCAAGGAAGGAGGCTCAGACTACAATGATAGATCAAGGAAGGAACATAAGTTTCACAAAGATAGTTAAAAGATAGATCTACTACTAGAAGTCTAACATGGATCTAGCATACATCAACATTCAATGTTTACAAAATATCCACTTTGCACAAAGGCCATGGAATCGGGACATGGATAATGGTTATTATCAAAAAGGAACTAGTCAATATTATTGGTTTGGTTTGAAAATGTAGAGTTAATTTTTTTCTCTCTATAGAATCTTATGCAATCAAAATGGGTGCATGAATAAAACGTGATGGGCTCTGTTCAAGAATCTCTAAACTCACATCTTCCTATGGAGTGATGCAAACCACTCAACGTATTTTTGCAGAAAAAATCGCCCAAAAATAGAAATGCTTCCTAATGTTGGCTTATGAGCAATTGTTACTACTGGTTGGATCCTCCTCTGGCTTTTAGTGTTGATTTGTGGGGAAACGAAGGGGCTAAAGGGTTTTCATGAAACTATCTAACTTAAAATTGACCAGCAAGGACAAAATCCTAGCCTTAGAGGTTTCAAGTGCGAGAAAGGGATTTAATGAAGATAAGCATGAGAATCACAATTCACTTCAAGGTAACCCAAAATATGTTGGAAGGAGGAGGAAGAGTTCTATATTTCAATGTTTCAAATCAGTTTTTTTTTTTTTTAATCAAACATATTAACGAGGACAAATGACATGAAGTCATCATAAATGGAAGCTGGAGTTAAAATGAATATGAGTGCAAGGTTAACTAAATTAAGAAATATTCTTGTAAAGAGTTACAAGATGTAAAATTTCATGTAGCAATATAGTGTGGATGTGAAGCACTGGCAATGTCAATATAGACTTTGGGAAAAGATGAATCTAATTTCTTTTTTCGAACTTCAAAAGAATGCATTTCATGAGTGGAGATCAATATGCAAAGTGAAACATGTGGTGTTGGTGGATGAATGAAATTAGTCTCCTCGAGGTTTATCTTTAAAGTTCTCCTCATTAAGAAAAAATGTTAAGGTTTTGCAAAAGCACGCCAAGCAGATGTTTCCACACATGAATATTCATGTAGCTTAATTAAGTAGACTAAATTAGTTCTACTAATTCACTTGCCCTTTGGATCATGTTGGCATCATAACATCATTTCAATGTAGGTTAGGGATTTTTGTAAACAAGATACAATGAAAACTTCCTTAAAAAATTTGAAGGACACAAAAAGCAATTTCGGTGATGAGTTGAAGATCCATGATTCCCATTTTTTCATTGATATTGACCATTCATTCTTCTATCTCTCATTATTGTAAATATGTCATTCTTGATCTCTTCATCCATCAATGGAGATTGTCAATATCAATGAAAAAATGGAAATCATGGACGGAAAAAATTACCCCTATCACAAAGATGTATGAACATGTATGTTGTAGATCTTGAAAAACTATTATTGAAACAATGCATATGACTATCTATCCCAAAGTATCCTTAGAAGTCATTCCATTATGAAATATAGTAAATGTACGTTGTAGATCTTGAAAAACTATTATTACACATGACTACCTATACCAAAGTATCCTTAGAAGTTTAATTCCATTATGCAAATAATATGGTAAAGTTTATATGAGGATCGAAAGATCACCCATCAAAGAAATTCTATTAAATGCAATGTACTGTGTTCTCTCAAAGAATCCAAGGAGTACTTTAAAGAATGTAAAATAGAGAGGAGCAAATATTGTGAGATTGTAACAACATTTATTTGTTTAGAAGTAAAAGAATATATATGTTGAAACAATTCAATCCACATTGTACGTACATGATGAATGAATGAATAATGGAATGAATGGATGGATGGGAGGGAGGGAATCCGATACAGCGTTGAAGGGCCCGTGTTCATATTTATGTTTACATTTACGAGATTCCTTTGTGTGTAAATATCGTAAGGCCTGGCTGCAATGTAGTTCCCTGGTGGATAATAATTGCAGGTGATGAAAGTATCGCCCGAGTTGCATTTAATCTTGGCGCAAACAACATTGGTGGTGGTCCTCCATACAACCTGAGTGTAGTGAGCGCAGTCAGGGCCAGTGCAAATATTCTGGCATAGTCAAACCATTTCTTCTCATCTATCCACACAACCATTGCCTGTGAAGGGGTCCAACCACTGCCGCTTCCCCAGAATATGTTCCTCCGAAGGGGCTGTCCGAGTGTTGGAGGAGGCAGTCGCCCCTTCTCTGTCTTGCGTAATTGCGTGCATAATTTGCAAGCTTGCGATCCCACTGAAGAGGACCGACTCCCACCGCATTTCTTGCTTCGTTGTGTGGAACCAAAGAGCCATCAATAAACGCCACAGAAGTATTCATGTCTGCAGCATTCACTGATGATATTCCCATCATCATAATGAGAATGCAAATGCAAGTGCTGAAGCGGCTCTTCAACAACGTGGTTATCCCCATCAGTATTGTGAATCGCAGGCGTTGCTGCATATACTTTCTAATTCTTCTTCTTTAGATGATCCATTAATAATACTAACTTGTTTGCCAGTTTCGCCAATATATAAAATCAATTCACTGGCAGATATGAAGATGCTATCGTTTTATATATATCCGTACCACTGTGTATAACTAACTCAAGAGCTTTGGGTATGCATATATAGCCTACATGCCGCTCATCAACGGGTATATATAGCCTACAGGCTGCTCCTCAGCTTTATCTTTTAATTTGAATGGAAGGATAGGATAAAGCTGCCTTTTTATTCTTTTTGATCCAGGATAATGTTTAACGATTATCAGCAGCGACGACATCATGGATCCTTATCAGGAGCGACGACATCATCGATCCTTATCTCAACATAACTTTGTTTGTGTCCTACTCTATTTCAAGATAGGTCTACAGGTCTATAGATTGGGAGGTGCTTGCTTGGTTGACATTTACTCTCCATATGCGCAGACAGACGCTGAAATATGAATACGAGCTAATGATACCTGGCCCTATTACTGCTATCAACTCCTCCATAAATTTGAACAAACAATATTAATAATTTATTTTAATTTTTAATAACTCTAACGTACAGCTTCTGTCTGATGTTCATTGGTCACTGCTCAGAAAAAGTTTCCAACTACCAAAACCAAGGATGGTAAATACGTTGTTCTACATTAATATTTCCAATGTAGTGGTATATCTATATGACAAGAAAGTCCGCCAGCTGGTGCGAAGTACGCCCAATTCCAAAAGCAACATAATTTTCATTATTTAAAAAGTTCGATTGTGGTGTAAGAAACTCCAATAATTATGAGATTAGGGAAAATAGGGTTTATGAAATTTGCTTAAAAGAAAATGATGATAAGTTTTGATTAAATTCGCTTAATAAATTTAAAATAAAGATGTTCTGTTCCTTCCAAAATTAAAATTTTAAATAATGTAAATAATTTTTTTTTTTTTTTTTTTTTTTTTTTTTTTTTTTTTTTTTTTTTTTTTATTTTCATATTAATAGTATATTGAAAGTGTAGAAAATATGATTCAATGGCAAAAGGAAAATGGTATGGCTAATCAACTTTTCTATTTTCATATTAATAGTATATAGTTGAAACATCTAGGAGATATTTGAATATTTGAAAATAAAGATTTTAATTTTGAGAAAGTTTTCAAGATTAAAATAATTCTTTTATGAAGCAATGTCTTAACTAGAACAAGCTCCTAAAAGCTTAAAGGAACCTTTTGAATAGAGTAAATTGATTATGAGAAAACTCAACATATTTTTCATTCAAATTATTTCCCAAATTAGGTAAGAACTTTCTATAGTCCCACTTAGTTGATGAGAATTTCAACCATCAAGGTCAAACTTTGTGTCACTAGATTGATTCACTCCTTGCAAACTTACGTGGCTAACAATATGCATTCACCAAGGTGACAATAATTGCATCGGTCAAGAGACAACCAGCTGAGATTCATGCACGATTGGCATTGATGGATCAAAGATTAGGTCTCCAATGATTGCTATGCATACCGGGAGATGTTTGCCTCCCAAATTTTCATATCATTTGTTTCCAAATGTTGAAGGTTGCACTCTTTAGTTGTCTTTCTCCAAGAAACAAAGATCGATCAACCATTTTGTGCCATATATGCAAAATATTCGTATGACAACTCTACAACCTTGTTGCAGGGGTACTCTAGTAGTTGTTGCATGAGAAAGCTTTGAGCTTTTAGCCCTATCCGGCTTCGGTCCTGTAAGTTCAAGATCAGAAGTGTTCTTTTTTCTTTGCAACCAACTAGTGGTTAATATATATATATATTGGATCAAGTTCGTGATCTTATTTCTAATTATGTGCTCAGAGATTTTTATCTTCGTGTGATCGATTAAGGTGAAGGTTTCCGAGGTTGAATCCATGGCTACAACCATTCGAATCAAGTTTTACAGTGATGACCTTAGCCATCGGGACTTGGTAATAAGATCCGAATCGGAATCCAAGAGGAAATTAAATATGTACATCCCAACTCGAAGATGACTCGCCATTCTACAATTTTGGGTCTTCCTTAACCATAGAAGCCTTAATGTTTCGAGGGGAAGTGGACCTGCAAACAGAAGTGAACATGAAGAGCAGTTGAGCAAAATGAAGAGCATTTGAGCGAACATGAAGAGCCTTAATGTTTCACTCACAAATATCCTTAACCCGATCGTAGATTCAGATCATTAGAGGGCCCAACCACAAAGTCAACGAATGACTTCGTTGTTGTGGTTGGTTCCTCTGATGACCCCAATGTATGATATGGTTAAGCTTAGGTGTTTATTGGATCTAAGAAATGAAGAGTCATCAAAGATTTTGTGCCATGTGTGAAAGATATCCATATGACAATAGGTCTCATGCCTTGTATAAGGGTGAACTCCACAAATTGATGCAAGAAAATATTTTTTAGCTCGACTCACTAAATGCATTAAGGTTTCGAGGAGAAGTGGGTTTGCAGAGGTTAGTGATTACCAATAGCATTTGAGGAACATGAAGAGAATGAAGGTATATATTGCATAAAACTTTGGGTCATTGCTTGGACAAGGTCCCCTTTGTACATCCCGCAAACACCCTCATACTCTACTAAATGATATAACTTTGGAAACATATATAAGTCCACACCTTTGAAATTTGTAACACCATCGTAGGATTAAGTTCCTAATGTGAAAGGACACCATCAATACACATGAGGAAATAAAAAAATTTAGATAGGAGGAAGTTCAATGTTCAGGAAAATGTCAATAAACCAAAAGATTTCAAATTTGACGGAAATTCAAACCATGAAGTGAAATATGTGTGCTAGAGCAAGCGAAGCTGTTCTATACAAAAAAAAAATTTCCTCAACTCATCCCAATAAATGTTCAACGAGCTCACAAAGAAAGTTGTTGCAACTGGAGTAGTGGGTTTTAGGTGAAATTTAAACTTCACCAAGATGCAATCTGAGAACACTAGGGGGTGCATTAGGCTATGGCGAGCTGATCTATGGAAAAAATTAAACTCAACATCCTCCAATAAATTTATCTCAACAAGCTTGGGATAAGTTCGCTTCTAAGTGTAGCTTAATAAAATTGCGCCGATAGATAGAAGATTTCAACTAGCCTGATCCTGCTGTTTATTTTATGATTCTCGATATGATAATTATTTCCTATGATTACTAGCAAGATTCACTTTCATACAATTGTTATCATAGAATAACTATACACCTAAAATCTCAACAATAATAATGCAACAAATAACAAAATCTAGAAATATTAACCATGGATACTAGACACGAGAACACAAGAGCTTATCTCTAAACTCCAACCTTTGGGAGAAACCTATCAACCTTTCTATAGAAGAATTCAATCCAAGACATTACCAGTACATCACAATTAATAGTTGTACCATACATAGAAGATCCTCCCAAAGGCTAGAATCACCAAGACCTAGCACCCCTCAATAAGATTTGCCCAAGATCAACCAAGAATATCCTTCCCAAGTGTGTCTCACTCATCAAGATACTAGTAACCTTGAATAGTTAAATTCACTAAAACCGGAGCAAGTTAAAATTCTTTGTGCACACTATAGAAGGAAAGAAGTCCATCAGTCCAAATGAAATGATCCAAATCAGATTTATACTAATATGGACGCCAGGTCTCAGTGCCTAATTCTTATTCCGAGTCTTCCAATTACTTTGTTATTTTCTGTCCTTTATTGGTGGGGCCGATTTCTCTTCCCAGGGCTTCTGTGATGGTGTAGATTGGTCTTCTTGTACTTTCTTATGGAGAATGACTTTCCCCAAGTTGCAAATATTCAACAGATGGTAGTTTGGACCACAAATCTATCAATTGAGTGATGTTGTCTTGAGGTGGCATAGCCATCTAGCACTTCAAATGAGAGGCACATGAGGAAGATGTAAAAGAAGTGTTTGTACCTCAACAATTTTGGCAAATCAAGTGTACAAGAGGCTATGTGATCGAAGTTTAAAGAGTTCAAGATGGAATACTAATGGTGTTCCTAGAGAATACGTCCTCCAAGGAAATATTGATTCCATATGGACACAATCAACATGTTCTCTCTCTCATCCCTTATACTTTCTTCAACTCCAAAACCCTAGGTGCATTTTCTCAGATTCACTATTTGGAGGTTGCAAAAGGAGAAAGTATAAGGGATGAGAGAGAACATAACCATACAAAAGTGTTTGGACAATCGAAACAATGACCAAATGTGGAGCCCAAAGTGACAGTTAGATCAACAATAATTTCCAAATGTGGGATAACAGTTATGGAGCGGTTGGGTTTGTATGTTGGAAGTCATTATGTGTCGAAGATGAATATAGTATCGTGTCACAATGTAGCTATATTGTGATGGAAATGATAGTAGTTGTGATGGATGGAGCCTGGATGTGTTTTTTATTTTGTGAGATGACTGATCCAACATGCTAAGGGATGTTGGGTATCTAACGGGGCGAGGGAACATATTACATGGGTGATAGGAGAATCGTTAAGGGTTCATGGATGGTTGAGTAGTTATATCACTAGAAAGAAATGGTGGTGATTAGAACCTCAGTTACTGGATCCGTTTATTTGAGGGAGAGAGCCACTTTTACTAGGATAAATAAGCTATAAGTGCATGATCTCTGGGTGGGAGGGTGGGAAAGTAGGCCTAGACCATTCTATGATACCATCTAATGTATATTTAGGGGAAGTGTCTAAAGAACCTCGTATTGGAAGCCAAGATTAAGACTCCAACTCTGAAATAACACCCATAAATGCTAAGAACAATAATAAATAACCTAGTATTTAATCAAGAAAGAAACACACAAGAGAAGAAATAAGACACAAGGCAAAGATGAATGATCTCATTACATGGGTAAAAGCCTTCAAATACCCATTACAAAAAATCCTCAAGGACCAACTCAATTTGAACCATAAGTAAAGAGCACATAGATGCTTTATTTAATCTTCAATTTGCTAAATACTTATTGAATAAGTATGCCCAATCATAACAGAAGATATTGGGATTCTCTCTAGTTATTTCTACATATTAAACCAATTCACGTAGCCTGAGGGTTGGAAAGATGCAACTACCTAATTGTATGATCGCGCATCAAGAAAATGAATAGTAAATACAATTGGAAATAAAGGGAGTGCTCCGAGAGAGATAGGGGTGCATCCTCCCAGGGGAGAATGCCATGGATATCTACATAACTCCACATGGGGTCCTTGAGGTAATGCATGCATGTTGTCTAGTAATGAGATATTCTACGTGCACTATTCACAGGATGTGGATGTGAGGAACATTTGGGGGTAATCCTCAATGGTAGTTTTCCATGGAAACAAAATGAATCACCACAACAAAAAATTAATGTATTCACTAATTTGACCAATCCATTTTGCAAAATGTTGCTCAAAGTTTCATAACAAGGATATCAGTAAGGAATGTATATATGAGGATAGAATAAACGTCTAGGAACACTATCCTACCCACCACCAAATGTTTTTTTCTAGAATTTTACTTCCTATTAACAAGCCTCAAATAACCTTACCATGGTGCACCATGGCCTTTGTCAAGCTGTGAATGTATCATGTGTGTACTATAACAAATTATCTACAAATAGAGACAAGGATGAAATATGAAGAGAAGTCCAATAAATTCAATAAACTCTTTTCATATAGGATTCAAATCCCATGAGTCGACGTGCATGGGTATAACTATATAGTAAAATGATAAAATCATAATACTTACCTCTAAGAGAAGACCAATAACTCCCCGAAATGATTCCACCCATCTTGACAAGAGAGTCGCCAAGTTCAACAACTAACATACAAATTCATCATCACTATCAAAGGAAAGGAAATAATTATTACTCTCGTATGTGATATTGAGATCTCATTTGTATTGGTTTTAAAAGTACCCAAAATGTAGTCCAAGGAAATGAAATGTGAATCTAAACATAAGTACATGTGGGATTAGTTAAGGAGCATGGCAATCCATTGATGTCCCCTGAAAGTAATTTTAGGCCTTTGTGAGGGATTTTGCTAGATATGGTTCCTTAAAAGCTTCCATATGATTCCAAGCGTAACTTGAAAGTGGCTCAATATCAAAGTACATATACCAAACTAAAGGAATTTTATAAAGTCATCGTAACTATAAAGTGTGTCCCATAAATCAATAATGAAAATTGAGGACACTAAGCCTAACTAGTTAGGAACTCATCCTCAACATCGCCCGTAACATATTAAGAGGTGATGATCCTCTAAGTTCCAATAGACATAGACTATATCTATTCCCATCCCATTGAGAATAGGTATAGGGAGATGGCTTCAAATGGAAAGAGAAATTAGGTAAGTTGTTTCAATCAAGTTTAGCATATTGCAAGACATAAAAAAATCTACAAATAACCATAGAACAAATCGTTGAAACATATATAGTTAGGCTCATTTATGGTGTCCTCCTTGTCACAAGACTCGGCATGAATTAAAGATAAGTTATATAAACAAACATAATTAAAATTTACCACCGCATAATAAAAACAAGAAATTTGAAATGTAATTTTTTGATGTATAATTTTGTCATGGGAAAAATTCATCATGTGTGTGGTGATAGCACTTCCTTTGGTATCAACCAAATCTATCTATCTAATGACTTAAAATTAAATAAATTTCCTTTTTAGGAAACTAGCTTATTATCTATCTATCTATCTATATATATTTGGTTATATATAAAATGTTTATATATACGGAAGGCTACCATAAAAAAAAATGTACTTACTAGTTACACATATCACTTCATGTGATCCTTTATAGGATCACATGAAGTCCATGTATAAGACATGCATAGATGATGACATAAGAAGTGTCTGGGATTCCTATACTTCCCACCAACAAATGTTTGTCACTTGAATGCTCTTTTTCTTATGAATGGCCTCAGCTATGACATATTTATTTTCAAATCAATCATTGATATATGAAAGGATACCATAAAAAATAAATATGCTTACTAGTTACCAAGATCACTTTTGAAGATCGTAGTATAAGACATGCATAGATGATGGCATAAGAAGCGGGTGGGAGCTCTAACCTCGCGACAAACAAATGCTTGTACCTGAATGTTCTTTTTCCTTTGTGACTAGCCTCAACTATGACATATTTCTTTACAAATTAATCATTGATAAATCACATAAATTCATTTATAATTTTGAAACCCTACAAGAGAGGTAAGCCATAACGCTTGATATAGATATATATTAGAGGATTGTCTGTATTTTTCTTTATTTTCCTACCATGGAGGCTACCACAACGTACCATGGTTTCTGACAAATGGCTACCATGACACACCATGGTTTGTTACAAATGGATACCATGGCACACCACGACGTGTGACATACCAAGGAATGATGCTTGTGTATCCTACATAAAATTAGTTACACTGGGAATCTAAGGATGTGTATTAATTCCATGCCTAGTATTCTTATTATTGTCCTTAATCAAAATAATTTACTTTTTTTCTCCAACATAAACTCAACATGTCTTTTCTCTAAAACACAATAATATCTCCCTAGTATTATGGGCACGAAGAGTGCCTCCAATTGTCACTATTTGGTTGAGATATCAATGGAAATAATTCATTTCTTACTATATCATTTAACAAGACTTCTAAATTATGAAATGGGTCACGAGGTTTGAGCACACCACTCAAACTTATTACCATGGGAAGGTGGTAGGGTGTTTTCTTGCATGTTGAGATTTGTGTGTTCTAGGTGTGGATTTGGGTTATAAGACAATGCTACGGGATTTACCAATCGAGTGTTATTTTAATTTTAACTTTCAAATGTTGTCAAAATTAAATAATTTTAACTTTTAAAATGCTATCAAATTAAACAATTTCTTGTTTATGCAATGTATACAAAAAATCATGATTAGGTATTTTTTTCTAGATGATGGATAAATACTAGACAAAGGCATGGTATTCCCTCAATAAGTATTAGCATATGTTTTACCCACAATGTAGATTGGAGAGAGATGTCCCTCCATATTTAATAGTGCATAAGATAGGGATTGAATGCTTAATGTTGAGGCCATGCCAATTATACAATGGAACATGCATTTACTAACACAGAACCATGTGATCATTGAGTGGAAGGTTGGGCCACCACTGGTAAACCTGATTTGCCTAGAAGGAAGAAACAATTCATCGGGTATACCACACAATAAAATCATGGGTATACCCTTGCATAGTTAACATATTCCACCTCATGAATACTTGTTGCATGTTTTACCTATTCCACCCAAATCTCTATACTTCCAACCAGTACCATGACATAGACCTTCATATTGCATCACTTATATTCCTTATTTTTATATCCTAACTATCCTTATGAGAAAGCACAATTATGATTTCCTAAAGGATACAACTCATCCTTCATTTTATCCCTTGGATATTTCTATGGTCTTCAGTATTTAGCACATGATAAATAGTATAAATAATAAATAATTATGAATGATTATTTCCTTATGAAAGACCATGTTTTTTCATGATAAAATGTATGTACCGAATGTAAGACATTCTTGTATGTACTTCCTTCTGTTAATATATTTTACTATCTTTCCATTCTCGAATTAGTTAAGGTTTTCCATTTATTTAATGGAGATGTTTATTTATTGAAATTTTTAACGAGATGAATGTACCCCACAAGAAAGCTTTAGTTCATTCCAAGTGGTATCATAGAAGGAGGCCAAGACTACAGAAACAATCCAAGTGGTATCAAAGAAGGAGGCCAAGACTACAATGATACATGGAGGAACGAACATAAGTTTCACAAAACAATTAAATGATAGATCTACTACTAGAAGTCTAACATGGATAATGGTTAGACATCAACATTCAATGTTTACAAAATATCCACTTTACAAAAAGGCCATGGAATTGGGAAACATGGATAATGGTTATGGTAAAATGAACTAGTGAGTGTTATTGGCTTGGTTTGAAAATGTAGAGTTAAATTTTCTCTCCATAGAATCTTATGCAATCAAAATGGGTGCATGAATAAATAAGGATGGAGAGTGCTCAAGAATCTCTAAACTCACATCTTCCTATGGAGCGATGCAAAACACTCAATGTATTTTGGAGAAAAAAAATCAAAAATATGAAAAGTAATGTAAATGCTTCCTGCTGTTGGCTTTCAATAGTAATTGTTACTACCGTTGGATCCTCCTCTATCTTGTAGGGTTGAATTTGTGGGATCCTCCTCTATCTTTTAGGGTTGAATTTGTGGGGAAGCCCACAGTTTTTTCATGAAACTATCTAACTTAAAATTCATCAACAAGGACAAAATCCCAGCCTTAGAGGTTTCAAGTGCAAGAAAAGGATTGAATGAAGATAAACATGAGAATCCCAATTCACTTCAAGGTAACCCGAAATATGTTGAAGGAGGAAAGAGGAAGAGCTCTATATGTCAATGTTTCAAATCTGTCTTTTTTAATCAAAACATACAACGAGGACAAATGACATGAAGTAATCATAAATGGAAGCTCGAGTTAAATGAATATGAGTGCAAGGTTAATTAAATTAAGAAATATTATCTTAAAGAGTTACAAGATGCAATATTTTATGTAGCAATATAGTGGATGTGAAGCACTTGCAATGTCAATATCTGAGCACTCTACTGGAAGACTTTGGGGTAAGATAAATCAATTTTTTTTTTTCCAACTTCAAAAAAATGCATTTCACTAGTGGAGATCATTATGCAGAGTGAAACATGTGGTGTTGGTGTAAGAATTGCAAAATAAACGTTAATTTAACATTGCTCCTAAAGTTACCCAAAAATCATCGAACTGGTGCAAAATTTAGATGAAGGAAATTAGTCTCCTCAAAGTTTATCTTTAAAATCCTCCTATTAAGAAGATGCTAGTTTTCAAGTAGATGCTTCCACTCATGAATATGAGCTTAATCAAGTGGACTGCATTAGTTCTACTAAGTCACTTCCCTTTGGATCATGTTGGCATCATAACATCATTTCAATGTAAGTTTGAGATATTTGTAAACAGGATACAGTGAAAACTTCATTGGAAAGTTTGAAGGAGATGGAAAACAATTTCCATCCATGATTCCCATTTTCTTCATATGATTTGACATTCATTCTTTGATCTCTGCAGTTCATCACAGTAAATTGTCATTCTTCGATCTCTTCAATTCATCACTAGAAACTGTCAATAGCAATGAAAAAAAAGGAGAATGATGAATGGAAAAATTATCCTATCACATATGTTGTAGATCTTGGAATATGATAGATCTTGAAAACTATCATTGTAACAGTGCATATGACTATCTATCCCAAAATATCCTTAGAAGCGATTCCATTATGAAATATAGAAAAGTTTATATGAGGATCGAAAGATCACCCGTCAAAGAAATTCTATTAAATGCAATGTATAAGAAACTGTGTTCTCTCAAAGAATCCAAGGAGTAGTTTAAAGAATATAAAATATAGAGGAGCAAATATTGTGAGATTGTAACGAAATTTATTCTTTTAGAAGTAGAAGAATATTTATATTGAAACAATTCAATCCGTATTGTACATACATGAAGAATGAATGAATGGGAAGGAGAATCCGATAAGTAGCGTTGAAAGGCCCGTGTTAATATTATATTTACATTTACGGGATTCCTTTGTGTTTAAATATCAGTAAGGCCTGGCTTCAATGTAGTTCCCTGGTGGATAATAATTGTAGGTGATGAAAGTATCGCCTGAGTTTCATTTAATCTTGGTGCAACCAACATTGGTGGTGGTCCTCCATACAACCTGAGCGTAGTGAGTGCAGTCAGGTCCAGTGCAAATATTCTTGGCATAGTCAAACCAGTCAGGTCCAACCATTGCCGCTTCCCCAGAATATGTTCTTTCCGAAGGGGCTGTCCGAGTGTTGGAGGAGACAGTCGCCCCTTCTCTGTCTTTCATAATTGTGTGCATAATTTGGAAGTTTGCGATCCCACTGAAGAGGACCAACTCCCACCGCATTTCTTGCTCCGTTGTGTGGAACCAAAAGGCCATCAATAAACGCTGCAGTAGCATTCATGTCCGCAGCATTCACTGATGATATTCCCACAATCATAATGAGAATGCAAATGCAAATGCTGCAGCGGCTGTTCAACAACATGGTTATCCCCACGAGTATTGTGAATCGCCGGCTTTGCCGCATATACTGTCCAATTCTTTGATGATCCCAATAACAATACTAACTTGCTTCTGTTTCTTAGCCCCTCTCTCTCTATTCTGAGTTATATTTGGAAACTATCTTTCTATCTATCCGTACCACTGTGTGTAGGTAGTTCAAGCTGTGGGGGCATATATAGCCTGCATTCTTCTTATCAACTTTAGCTTTAGCTTTGAATGGAAGGAGGAAGAAGTTGCCTTTCTTACTCTTTTCGTAGTAACATAATGCTCAACAATTATCAGTGGCGGTGGCATCATGAATCATTATCTGAACAGAACTTACGTCCGCTTGTTTGTTTGTGTCTTACTCCATCTCAAAATAGGTCTACAGATTGGGAGGTGCTAGCTTGATCCACATTGACTATCCATAAGCGCAGACACACGCTGATCCGATGATACCTGGCCGCCTATCATCCTCCGCCGCAATATTCAACAACAATATTAGTAGTTTATTTTTAATTTTAATAAAATTAACATTTAAATAATTCAACGCGAAGTTCACTTTCATTAGTTCGCAAGGCTTCGACCAAAAATTATATTATCTACCTAAAACCACGCAGGTGAAATGCATATATACAAATCTGTATTATTAAAAATTGGACCATATATAAATCTTAGTACTATAAATTAAACCAGGGGATGCAAAGTATGACAATTTAATTTTCATTCTTTAAAAGGCCATTATGGTTTATGCACCTATTATAATTATAAGGTTCTCAACAAGTTTGAACAATGTTGACCAAAACCTCCCTGTGAACCTCGTGTCTCTCTCCGAAAAGATGTAGTCTCCCTGTTTCTTATTTCTTATTTAAAGTATGAAATAAAATGATGAAGACTCCGAAGGAAAGAGATTCCATATCATAGTAGAAGCTTATACATGTGTTGGATCCCTTTTGTAGTTGACAACTTGTTCATGACAGGGGGAACAGCATCTAAAGTTTTCACTCATGTTCCAAGTTTGTTTTAGAGCCTGTGAACATATGATCAAATGGGAAACAAGTATGTAGCCCTGTTCCCGAACATAAAATTAGATTATTAATTGGTTTGTTGTTGATGATTATGGTTTGTGGTAATCTTGAAACCATCTCTTCATAGTTTTTTAGCTCTTGATAGTTTTTGGTCAACTTAAAACCACCAATTAAGAAAAAGACACGAGGTTCTGCTTGATCAACGTTTGTAGCTGTTCTTTTGAGATTTCAACCCTTTGCCTAGTAAGTTTATGGTCAATTTGAAACCATCGCATTTAGTAGAACGCTTTCTGCTTCGCTAGCTTTTGATTGTTAGAGCATTTTTGGGGCGTCTTTTTCTTGAGTTATCAGCTCACTTTTCAGAGTTTGTGGTCATCAGCAAATACACCAGTTTAGTATAAGCCTTTATCTTAAGTATTAGATGCTTTTAGGGCTCGGAGCGTAATTCAACCCACTGAACATTAAACCGACACATTACTAGTTCGAAGTGAGTAGTTTTGAGGGCAAGAGCGAAGACTTATGATTAAGGGGGGATGTTGAAAACTCTGATCTAAGTTCGTTATCTTACCCTAGCGGTCATACCGTTAGAGGTGAGATGTGCAATGTAATACTATATAGACATTTATTGCATATTGATATATGGAAAATGTAGAGTGAGACTTTTCTGTCGTTTTTGTATTCTCTATTTTTTCTTGATGTGCTCAATACTTTCTTGATGGTTTGACAACGTTCACCGAAAATAAAGGAGCCCCTCATGAAGACAAAACCTCACGGTCTTCCCCTCCTCTACTGTTTCCTTGTTGAAGTGGGTATTACGTTGTTGGACCAGGTGCAATCCTTCCTTAATCATTTCTTGCAACTCTGCCAACATACGAATCTGGCTCCCATCGGTCTTAGTAGGTGATGGGTCTTTCTCTAGATACAGGGCATCTACCACAACGGTAGATTTTTGGGCATCTACTTGATGGTCATGTCAAATTCGGCCAATAAGCCCTACTGGCGCACTTAATTTTGGGCTAACATGAGTTTTTTCTAAAAGTAGCTCGTCGCCACATTATTGGTCTTGGACACGAAGGCCCTGCCTAACAATTAGTTCCTCCATACTTGTAGACAATGAACGACAATGGTCATTTCCTTCTCATGGACCAGATACCTTCATTCTTAATCTTGTAGCTTCCTTCTCTCGAAAGACATGTGGTGCCCCTCCTACATCAAAACTCCTCTATGTGAAATTATGGGGCATCCATCACGCATACAAATGATTGCTCAAAGTTGGGTAGCTACAACCGTTACAAAGATGGTTATGCGTTCCGACTCTGAAATGCGATCTTGCAAAACTTTACCATAGTAACATAGCATCCTTCTTCAACAAATTTAGCCGATTGAATGCAGCTGATCTTGGAGTAGCCTTCTGAATCTTACGGTAGTATTTATCCAGGGAGATTATCCACATCATGCATAGTGCGTGGCTCCTCCCAATCTACGATCATAGTGATCTTTCCAGTTTCCATGAAAATGCTTCCTTATCAAAGCCAATGGCCCAGGAAGAGTATTTTGGTCTTCCAGAAAATGAAATGAGGACTTCTTCAAAGAGAAAATTGATGCTTTCCATAAAAGTACCTCAAAGATTCCTCCCAAATGTTTTACGCACTCCTCCATAGTCATTTTTGAGCAATGCGATATTGTCTAAAGTACACCACCACAATATTTTCAAGAATGGTTGGATAACGTCATTCATGAACGTGTAGAAGGTGGTTGGATCATTTCATAGAACGGAGGATGTCACGAGGTACACATAACTTCCATATCGTGTCACCATGTTATCTTCTATTACGTCTCCTCCACCCAATCCCAGACATTAATGGCATTTCTCATGTCCAGTTACACAGGAATACTTGGGCTTTGGCTAAGCTTAGCAAGAGCCGTGCGCAGCTGAGTGGCGAATATAATATCTATTCTTCCGCAGTTTGCTTGTTCAGTGCCCTGTAGTCAAGGTAGATCTTTTGTTTCATTTTGTCCTTCTTCCTTTGAAAGAAGACCGGAGCACCATATGGGGACCTAGAAGGTTGAATAAATCCCGCGCAAATAAAATGTGTTAACTACCTCTTCAATTCTTCCAACTCGGGTATGACAATTGGTAGGGAGCTCTAGCAGATGGCTGCGGCCCAGGATCTAGCTCATTTCAGTGGTCAACGATACGCCTTGGTGGGAGAATCTTAGGAAAATCGCCGGGCATCGTGTCCTCAAACTTATCCAACAAATTGGGTGAGTTTTTTTTTTGGAATAGAGCTTCCCACTCCATCCCATCTTATTCAATCCTCTGTGGTACCCGGTTTACCGTCATCTTGCTCCTCTCTTCATTCTCAACATCGAGGCAATCTGCTCTCCACACCTAGGCTTTCGTTCTTAGTTGTCGCCGACCCAAGTCTTTTCGTTCCTCACTATAGCGGCTTATCTAACCATGGCACGAACAACTTTGTTTCCTCCTAAAATTCTTGTCCAAATTAGGTTCAAAAGCGTCCACCCGGAAAGCCATAAGTTTGCCCTTCGTTTTCAAATGTCCTAAGCGGCCCTTGGACGGTGGGAGCCAAGATCCTCGTTTCCTTCTTTTCCCCTTAGAATTCCACCCTTTCACTTCTTTCTTACTCATTGTGATTTTGACCACAGATCCTTAGCTAATTGTTCCCACAAAAAATTGCACAAAGCACCTGTGTCAACAAGTGTTTGAATTGCTCTTCCATTGATGACCATGTCAACAAAGCACAATTGATGCATGATTTCCTTGGCCATCCAATGCACATATTCTTTTTCTTCCCAAAGAACCCTACCATGCCTCATGTGTCTCATCGAACGGACAACAAGAATCTTCACAAATCACCAACCCCTTACATATACAACTTCTGCTGGGATTTTTTTGTGCTTCTATCCAACTCATCCCATCTCTAAGGAGACACTCTTCAACTTCCTACCAAGTTGTGGGACAGTGCCTAGTACACACTTGCTTGGACTGTCTACAACCTATTGTGGTTTTCCATCTTCATTCATCCGCAGCTTTCCATTTCGCGGTCCTATGAAGAACTGACAACCCTTGAATGGATTCATCCTTGCTAGGTCAAGCTTGTCTTGGCTTACCATGGTGGAGCTCGCTTAGAAAGTGACCAAATATCTCTTTATACAATGATCCGATACCACTTGTCACGTCGTTTCAGATCTCGGTTGGATTGTAGACTTCCAACATCCTCAACAATGTTCAACACCAATGTTTTTCGACTCTGCGGTGAAGCCAATCGGTCTACTAGGCCCAAACTACGTTTTCTCTTCGTTTGATTTATTACTTTATTTATGTGTGCATCTCATTACTTAGAACGTTTCAACAAGTAAAGAGAGAATTCCTTACATGGTAAAGAAATGTATGTAATATGCAAGTGGAAGGTAGTAGGCCTAAGACCAATCTTTTATTCCTGCAAGAACAATGAAAGTGTGCCAAGCCTAGATTGTATACACAAATAAATTCCCCACCAATGAAGACTTCCACTTAGTTTACATAAAGAACATGTGTGAAAAAAGTGACTCAACTTCATCGATTCACTCGGTTCCCTTCCTTCATTTCCTCAATGGAAGTCTGAGACGAACTCCCTTTCCTTCATACTTCATCTCTTAATTTTCGCGATTATCTTCTCCAACGTATTTAGTCCCCTCATGGTTTCAAGCTTGTCTCGACTCCTCGACCTATAATTTCTCATCCATGCATTGCCTTATAGGCTGCATCCCTAAGATTAGTAATGTTGCCTTTCTTGGAACCCGACATGTTCGTGCATTACGGGGCTTGTCACATTTAGATTTGGGTGAATTACCTAAAGAGTATGTCTTATACGGATGAGTCCACTCATCCAAGAGTGCCCACTTTCTCCTAGATGACTCTTCATTTCTGTTTGGGAACCCAAGTAGTTCCTTGACCTGTCATTTGCTTGGATAACGTTTGTCACACGTTCCCTTGATCTCTCCCCTTGGCACATTAGGCACCCAAGGCATATGAGCTCGACCAATATATCTTTCCTTCATCTATTTGTTGGTCTGGGCACCCTCTTCGTGAGTCCATTTCACAGTTTCATTACGGCCAAGTGCACGATGGGGAATTTTGTTATCCTTCTTGCCCGAGGTCTTAAAAAGCCCTAAAAAGACTAACATTTCATCAACTTACTCTATGATGAAATGTTAGAGTAAGTTGACTAGTGGTAAAACTCAGCATATGTTTAGTTGAAATTCCTCCCAAATCGATAATTTTGTTTCTTCATAAATAATTATTCCATCTTATCGATGAGAACTTAACCATCAGCCAAACTTTTATCCACAGGAAAATATCAATCCCATTGGAAGGTTGAGTTTGTACACTTATTAACACCCTCCTCTTAGAATATAGACTTAAGGATTGTAGAGAAGAATCCAAAAAGAAATTACAAGAAGATTTGAGTATGATATGGAAAATGGTTGAATGTGATTTCTAAAGTTGTGATGTTACCATTGAATTGCATTGATTTGATTGAAGGTGAAATGAAGTCCCCTCAGGTATTAGTATCAAGGAAGAATCAATTTAAAATACCAACCATTCAATGGAGAGGAACAGGATTCCTCTTTACATGGAAATACAGAAGGAATGAATATAACACAATTTCAAAGAAAATCCTTTTCTAGATATTGCTATTTTCACTCGTTAATTTTAGAGTCTTAAAAACTACACAATTTTACAAATATCCATTTACTTTAGTATTAAAGACCAAAGACTTCAAAATAACAAGACACAAGAAATACAAGACAAAAGGAGGAGAATAGGTAGTTAACAAACAAAATAAACAAAACATGAACAAAGACGTACCTTATATATACAATTTACACAATGCTTAATTTTCTACATAGAAATTATGGACTCAAAACACATCATATAGTTGCACCCAATCATTCTTTTACGGTAGGGTTGGGGTTATCCTTAGCCAAGTTTTCATTTCTCCTCTGCATCCACAATATAGTTAAGCAAGGTAGCCTCATTTTTATTAAGCCATCATACATTAGGTCTTCTCTTCATTAGGTCCAACTAGTGGTGAATATATCGACGTATATTGTTTGTTTGTATTTGATTTCTCAGAGTTTGGCTAACAAGGTTTTTACCTTCATGGGGTTAGCCATTGAATTTGTAGCCAGATCCAATACCGATCTGAATTTTACATCGAAGACCGTAACCATCGGGACTAGGTAATAACAACTAGAGGTGAAATCGAAAAGGAAATTAAATATGCACATCCCCATTCGCAGATGACTTGCGAGTCTGCAATTTTGGGTCTTCCAGTAACCATAAATGCTTTAATGTATAGAGTGGGAAGTGTGTTTGTAGAGAATAGTGCACATAAAGAGCATTAGAGTGAACATGAAGAGAACTAAAGTTTTACTCATTAGTTTTTTATTCTCTAAGAAACAAATATGATCAAGCCTTTTGTGTCATGCATGCAAAATTTCGTGGCTAAGGTGTGGAGCCTTGTTGAAGGGGTCTCTAGGGAATTTGCTTCACTAATTTTTTTTTTTTTTTGAGATGGGCTCACTAGTTTTTTGTCGGCTCCTAATTCGAAGATGACTCACAATTATGCAATTTTCAATTTCTTTTAATCATAGATGCATTTTGAAGAGGTTAGTGAACAACCTTCTAGTGAACATGAAGAGTAGAAGTATTATTTGTGGTGGGAAAATCCAAGGAATATATATAAATTTTAACTTTTAACTTTTAAATTTTATCAAAGAATTTAAAGAATTTTAACTTTTAAAATGTTATCAAATTAAAACAATTTTTTGTTTATACAATGATACAAAAAATCATGATTAGGTATTGTTTTATAGATGATGGATAAATATTAGACAAAGAAATGGTATTCCCTGAATAAGTATTGGCATATGTTTTTCCCACGATGTAGATTGGAAATATAAGATAGGGATTGAATGCTTAATGTTGAGGCGATGTCAATTATACAATGGAACATGCATTTATTAACCCAGAACCATGTGATCATTGAGTCGAAGGTTGGGTCACTATTGTGGTAAACTAAGGATTTATCTAGAAGCGCGAGTTAAAAAAAATTCATCAATGGCACCACACAACAAAGATCATGGAACCCTTGCATAGTGTATGAAATTCCACCTCATGAATACTTGTTGCATGTTTTACCCATTCCACCCAAATCATCTCTCTATACTTCCGACATAGACCTTCCTATTGCATCACTTGTATTCCTTATTTTGATATCCTAACTATCCTTATGAGAAAGCACAATTATGATTTCCTAAAGGATACAGCTCATCGTTCATTTTTATCTCTTGGATATTTCTATGTTCTTCTATATTTTGCTTTTCATTCGATAAATGAAGTAAAATAATAAATAAATATGAATGGACATTTCCTTATGGAAGATAAGTTTTTCATGATTTGTATGCATTTCCTTTTATTAATATATTTTACTATCTTCCCTTCTAGAATTAGTTAAGGTTTTCCATTTATTTATGGACATATTTATTTATTAAAATTTACTTGATGGCTTAATGCACTTGCGGCAAGAGCGGCTTTAGAGTTCATTGAAATTAGTATCAAAAGAGGCCAGGAAGGGACTACACAAGAGCCTTAGCAGCAGGTTGGAAATCCAAGTGGGTAGCCAAAGAAGGAGGCCAGGGACTACACAGAGCAACAGAGTTCAATCCAAGTGGTATCAAGGAAGGAGGCTCAGACTACAATGATAGATCAAGGAAGGAACATAAGTTTCACAAAGATAGTTAAAAGATAGATCTACTACTAAGAAGTCCTAACATGGATCCTTGGACATCAACATTCAAAATGTTTACAAAATATCCACTTTGCACAAAAGGAAGGCCAATGGAATTAGGACACATGGATAATGAATTTATGGTAAAAGAAGGGAACTAAGATCAATATCATTGGCTTAGTTTGAAAATGTAGAGTTAAATTTTCCTCTATAGAATCTTGATCAAAATGGGTGCATGAATAAAGAAGGATGGGGAGTGTTCAAGAATCTTTAAACTCACATCTTCCTATGGAGTGATGCAAAACACTCAATGTATTTTTTGGAGAAAAAATCAGCCAAAAATAGAAATGCTTCCCAATGTTGGCTTATGAGTAATTGTTACTATTGGTTGGATCCTCCTCTGGCTTTTAGTGTTGAATTTGTGGGGAAACGAAGGGGATAAAGGTTTTTCATGAAACTATCTAACTTAAAATTGACCAGCAAGGACAAAATCCTAGCCTTAGAGATTTCAAGTGCCAGAAAGGGATTTAATGAAAATAAGCATGAGAATCCCAATTCCATACAAGGTAACCCAAAGTGTGACAAGTGTGGAAGGAGGAAGGAGGAAGGAGTTCTATATTTCAATGTTCAAAATGCATCTTTTTTTTTTTAATCAAAGGCATACTGTGAGGTTGATGACATGAAGTCATCATAATAAAATTAAATTTAGGTTAAAATGAATATGAGTGCAAGTTTAACTAAATTAAGAAATATTCTTATGAAGTTACAAGATGCAAAATTTCATGTAACAATATAGTGTGGATGTGAAGCACTTGCAATGTCAATATAGACTTTGGGAAAAGATGAATCGAATTTCTTTTTTTGAACTTCAAAAAAATGCATTTCATCATTTGGAGATCAATATACAAAGTGGGAGTATGGTGTTGGTGTAGGGTGAGAATTAAATGTTAATTTAACATTGCTCCTAGAGTTACCCCAAATCACGGAAGTGTTCAAAGGATGCAAAATTAGATGGATGAAATTAGTCTCCTCGAGGTTTTGCAAAAAGCACGTCAAGTAGATGCTTCCACACATGATATGTAGCTTAATTAAGTAGACTACATTAGTTCTACTAATTCACTTCCCCCCTTGGATCATGTTGGCATCATAACATCATTTCAATGTAAGTTAGGGATTTTTTTAAACAAGATACAATGAAAACTTCCCTGAAAAATTTGAAGGACACGGAAAGCAATTTCGGTGATGAATTGAAGATCCATGATTCCCATTTTCTTGAAGTATTGACTTAATTCATTCTTCCTATCTCTCAGTAGTATAAATTGTTATTCTTCGATCTCTTCAATTCATCAGTAGAAATTGTCAATATCAATGAAAAAATGGAAATCATGGATGGAAAAATTACCCCTATCACAAACATGTATGAACATGTATGTTGTAGATCTTGAAAAACTATTATTGAAACAGTACATATGACTATCTATCCCAAAGTATCCTTAGAAACCATTCCATTATGAAATATAGTAAATGTATGTTGTAGATCTTGAAAAACTATTATTACATATGACTACCTATACCAAAGTATCCTTAGAAGCAATTCCATTATGAAATATGGTAAAGTTTATATGAGGATCGAAGATCACTTATCAAAGAATTCTATTAAATGCAATGTACTGTGTTCTCTCAAACAATCCAAGGAGTACTTTAAAGAATGTAAAATAGAGAGGGGCAAATGTTATTGAGATTGTAACAACAGCATTTTATTTTGTTTAGGAAATTACAAGAATATATATGTTAAGAACAAATTCAGTCATTGTACGTACATGATGAATGAATGAATGGAGTGAATAAAATGAATGGATTGGATGCGGGAGGGGGAATCCGATAAGTAGCGTTGAAGGGCCGTGTTCATATTTATATATATTTACACATTTACGAGATTCCTTTGTGTGTAAATATCAATAAGGCCTGGCTGCAATGTAGTCCCTGGTGGATAATAATTGCAGGTGATGAAAGTATCTCCTGAGTTGCATTTAATCTTGGCACCCGAAAACCAACATTGGTAGGTGGTCCTCCATACAACCTAGTGTAGTGGTGGGAGTGCAGTCAGGAGACCAGTGCAAAATATTCTTGGCGTAGTCAAACCATTTCTTCTCATCTATCAACGCAGCCACTGCCTGTGAAGGTGTCCAACCATTGCCGCTTCCCCAGAATATCTTCTCTCCGAAGGGGCTGTCCGATTGTTGGAGGAGACAGTCGCCCCTCTCTGTCTTGCATAATTGCGTGCATAATTTGCAAGCTTGCGATCCCACTGAAGAGGACCAACTCGCACCGCATTTCTTGCTTCGTTGTATGGAACCAAAAGCTAAATGTCCGGCAACCACAGTAGCATTCATATCTGCATTCACAGTGGCCATTACTTCATCATAATAGGAATTATTTCAGAGTCTTTCAAGCTGGCTCTTTCATGAACCTACCATGTGCAGGCGTTGCTGCATATCTTTCTAATTCTTCTTTTAGATGATCCTAATAATAATACTAACTTGCTTCTGCTGCTTCGCCAATATATAAAATCAATTCACTGGCAGATATGAAGATGCTATCGTTTTATATATCCATACCACTGTGTATAACTAACTCAGAGCTTTGGGTATGCATATATAGCCTACATGCCGCTCATCAACGGGTATATATATAGCCTACAGGCTGCTCATCAGCTTTATCTTTTACTTTGAATTGAAGGAGGACGAAGCTGCCTTTTTTTATTCTTTTGATCCTAAGATAATGTTTAACGATTATCAGGGGCGACGACATCATGGATCCTTATCTCAACATAACTTTCTTCCACTTGTTTGTGTCCTACTCTATTTCAAGATAGGTCTACAGGTCTAAAGATTGGGAGGTGCTTGCTTGGTTGGTTGACATTTTACTCTCCATATGCACAGACAGACGCTGAAATATAGATACGAGCTAATGTTGCACAAGCCCCACGTTATCAACCTCCAGCGCAATATTGTTGAACAACAATATTAGCCATTTATTTTAATTTTAATAACTTCAACATAACGCGATGTTCATTGTTACCGCTCAGGAAACTTCAACTAACAAAAACCAAAAAGGATGAGTAAACACATTGTTCACATTAATAATACCAAGCAGTATATCTATATGACAAGAAAGTGCGCCAGCTGGTTCGAAGTACGCCCAATTCCTAAAACAACATAATTTTCATTATTTAAAAAGTTCGTGGATTCTGGTGTAAGAAACTCCAATAATTATGAGATTAGGGAAAATAGGGTTTTATGAAATTTGCTTAAAAGAAAATGATGATAAGTTTTGATTAAATTTGCTTAATAAATTTAAAATAAAGATATTTCCGTTCCTTAAAATTAAAATTTTAAAATAATGTAATAATTGTTTCAAACTGTATTTTTTTTACAGTATTTTGTTTGATGTGTAAGCAACTTATTTAATATGAAAGTGTAGAAAATATGATTCAATGGCAAAAGGAAAATGGCATGGCTAATCAACTTTTCTATTTTCATATTAATAGTATATATGGATTGAAACATCAAGAGGAGATGTTTGAATATTTAAAAGTAAAGATTTTATGTTTAGGAAAGTTTTCAAGATTAAAATAATTCTTTTAGGAAGCAATGTCTTAACTAGAACAAGCTCCTAAAAGCTAGTTGAACTTTTGGAATAGAGGAAATTGATTAGTGAGAGAAAACTCAACATATTTTCACATTGAAATTATTTCCCCCAAATTAGGTAAGAATTTTCTATAGTCCCACATAGTTGATGAGAATTTCAACCATAAAGCTCAAACTTTGTGTCACCCAGTTGATTCATCCTTGCAAATACGCGTGGCCAACAATGTGCATTCACTGAGAGTGACAATAATTGCATCGGTCAAGAGACAACAAGGCTGAGATTCATGCACGATTCGCATTGATGGATCAAAGATTAGTTTCCACGATTGCTATGCATGCCGGATGTTTACCCTCAAATTTTCATTTTGTTTCCAAATGTTGAAGGTTGCACTCTTTAGTTGTCTTTCTCAAAGAAACAAAGATCAATCAACCCTTTTGTGCCATATATACAAAATATCCATTGCAACCAACTCCTACAACCTTGTGCGGGGGACTCTAGTAGTTATTTGCATGAAAGTTTTGAGTTGGCCTCATGTCCAGCCATTAATGTCCTACGTTACACCTTGCTTTGTAGGTGTTCTTTTCCTTACAACCAACTAGTGGTTAATATATATATATTGGTATTTGTATTTTTTCGAATTTGTACTCCGAATGCCTGAGATGTTTGCCTCCAAATTTTCATTTTGTTTCCAAATGTTGAAGGTTGCACTCTTTAGTTGTCTTTCTCCAAGAAACAAAGATCGATCAACCCTTTTGTGCCATATATGCAAAATATCCGTATGACAACTCTACAAGCTTGTTGCAGGGGGACTCTAGTAGTTGTTGCATGAGAAAGTTTTTGAGTTGGCCTCATCCGCTTCGTGTCCCGTGCCTTCACTGTAGGTGTTCTTTTCCTTGCAACCAACTAGTGGTTAATATATAGATATATATTGACTCTTCGTATCTTATTTCTCAGAATTTGTGCTCCAAGTTTTTTATCTTCGTGTGATCGACTAAGGTGAAGGTTTCCGAGGTTGAATCCATGGCCACAACCATTCTAATCAAGTTTTACAATGATGACCTTAGCCATCGAGACTTGGTAATAAGATCTGGAATTGAAATCGAAGAGGAAATTAAATATGTACATCCCAACTCGAAGACGACTCGCCATTCTTCAATTTTGGGTCTTCCTTTAACCATAGAAGCCATAATGTTTTGACGGGAAGTGGACTTGCAAACAAAAGTGAACAGGAAGAGAAGTTGAGCAAAAATGAAGAGCATTTGAGCGAACATGAAGAGCCTTAATGTTTCACTCACAACCATCCTTAACCGGATCGTAGATTCAGATCATTGGAGGGCCCAACCACAAAGTCAACGACTGACTTCGTTGTTGTGGTTGGTTCCTCCGATGACCCCAATGTATAATATGGTTAAGCTTAGGTGTTTATCGGCTCCAAGAAATGAAGAGTCATCA
>SNQJ01S0096438.1:0-24147 GCA_010110895.2 Picea sitchensis | reverse complement strand
TTTACATCAAACAATATTGGGTACATTACCCAAACCTTTGTGTTGCAAGGCTTTCTTCAAGGGTTGACATCAATGACAACCAACCTTAATCAACAGGGTTGAATAATTTTGATTTCTTTTTCTTGAATGGTGCAGGGTTGAATAAAGATGTCCTACAAGTTTGTTGTGGAGCAGGTGGACCATATAATTTCAATCCAAAGATACCATGTGGCATAGAAAACACACTTTTGTGCCCTTTTCCTAAAAAATACTTTAACTGGGATGGGATTCATTTGACAGATGTGGCGTACAGAACGATAACGAATTTGTTTGTGAATGGCATTTTCACAAACCCGTTGTTTCAAACGCTCTGTTCCACAACGCAATTAAACTATAAGGAATTCTAATTAAAATATTGACCTTGTTTCATTTCATAATTTAATTTTATGTACTTGGAAGGGACCATCACCAGTTAAATGGGGATCCTTCATTTTTCCATGCTGGATTTTATTGATAAAATCATTTTTCCCATTAATTTATTTTGTCTTGTTATCTGATTTTATTGATAAAATCATTCTTCCCAATCATATGTTTTGACTGGTTATCTTGTGTTATGAGATGAAAATTATTTTGTTTTGTAATCTTGTGTTATGATATTCAATCTATATTATGTGAAGCTTATATCTTCATGGCTCGCCTGCTCAACACCAACAATATGCATGTAAAACATTCCATAGAACAGATTTTGGTATCATGTTTTAGAACCAGCAGTTGTTGAAGATTTTGTGTCTCCAAAACCGTAAACATTATAAGTTGTCCACTAATGTTATGTCTGCAAGAGTACAGTATTCATCTTCTTGAACTCATTTTCTGCAGCCATGGTAATAATATTGGAATAAAACTATTGTAGCCGTGGAAAAATAAATCAACATTGAATACGCAGGCTTAGGGTGCCTTGCTATAATAGCACACAACAGTCCTTTGTCTGTGTATATATATAACTCAACCATACAAACTCAAGTATCTCCATAAACCAATTCACGCTTCGACCTGATAATTGTCTCAACCTAATAGTTGACTAGTTATGATTAAAATTGAAAGGGGGCTAACTAGACTTTTGTCTGTCTAATGTCATTCGGAAATGATATCCCTGTAGTGATGATGGTTAGTCAAACTGATTTAGCCAGTCTACTAACAGGAAGACCTAGTAAGTAATTGTCCACGTTCATCGATTCTACTATAGAAAAAAAAAACATGCATTACATTTATCGATTCTACTACATGAAATTTACCCAGGGTTGAAATTTTGGCATTCATTCATATTCTCTTTGTGTTCTTTCATACCGAAATGTTGTCTAAACAACATGCATTACATTTATCGATTCTACTATATGAAATTTACCCAAGGTTGAAATTTTGACACTCATTCATATTCTCTTTGTGTTCTTTCATACCCAAATGTTGTCTCTCACATTGATTTTATCATGGTTTTCATGATTTGCAGGTTATAAGTTTTGCTAGAGTTGTAGGCAAAGGAATGTTAACCAAAGGACAAGCTCAAAAAGTAGTGTTTTTCTTATTGTTTTATTTATGTGAAATTTCAAACTCGAGGGCAACCACTAAAATAGGGTTTTTGCCCCCCTTGAAATAGTTCTTTGAGTTTCTTGAGAGTTGTATCAAGCTCACCAATATCAACATTCTGGAAACATTACCCTTCAAATTCAACCTTTTTCAAAACTTATAATTCTTGGGTCATTGCATTAATTTTATGGATTATTAATGATGTAAAAACTTATGATTCTTGCTTCATTGCATTAATTTTATGTATTATTAATGAGCTTGGAGAGCAAGATCTTAAGGTCTCCTCCTTAACTGAGCATCCATGCTCTTTCAATCTCGTTTGTTGATTTTGTAATCGTCCTCTTTTTTCTTTGAGAATCAATTGGCAAGATTGTTTAAGCTTGGATGTTTGGCTGCCTGAAGAGCTAAAGGCTCAATGCTTTAGGTATTCTAAAATGTGCATTTTCCAGCTATCTTAATGAGCTTGAGAAGCAGTTTTTTGGCTTTGATTGAAGAGGCATATTCTATGCTCTTCTTTAAGCTTGAAAAACATGCATTTCCAGCAAACTAGAAACAACTTTTGCACACAAAAAAGATACCAAATTGGTATGCCAGTTCCACATTTTAATGAAGATGACCATTGGATTCCCAATTTAGGCCAAATTAGGGCAATTTCCAGTGCTTCATTTGTGCATAGTTGGCACCTTTTCTTTCAAGAATCCAATGACCGATGTGATATTTGAATCCTCGCACCTATGCTTGATTATGAAGTGATATGTATTGAGCAAATGAAATTTGAAATTGTGGATTAAGGATGACATGTTAAGAGATATGTATTGAACAAGAAACCAATATGCCATTAAAATTACATTTCTTGCAACTTCATCAATTACATTTCTTGCAACTTCATCTCCAACGTTTTTAAGGATTAGAAAAGGAGTGCATTTCATAAACCAAGTTAATGATGAGAATTAAAATGAGGCTCTCTCTTTCATTTCTTCATCTTTAATGACTTCCCTGAAACTAGTTTGTTTGAGGATGACAACCTTGAGTTTTGTAACAAGGATTTTTTTGTGCACATATCTATTGCCATGCTTGAAGATGGTAATAACTAGAATCAAAAGACATGTATCGGAATCCTCATCTGAGGTAAAGAGTAAGTTTGAATTTGTGATTCGTTTAACATTTATGCTTGAAATTTGTTTTCACCAGAAGGCTAATGAGATGCATTTTCAGCCTTATGATTTTTGCAAAGCTTGATTGAGTGACTTTTTCTTGGAGTAGAGAAGAGGTTTGTTTCCATTTTTATGCTTGGAGGAATGTTGTTGGAAACTTATATTGCACATGTGCCCATAATAGTTGGGCAAAAAATGCCATTTCTTGCATGATGTTTGTCCTGTGAATTAAATAGTGAAGGGTTGAATTTTTTATGCATGAGAATGCTTGAAAGCTGAAGATTACCATTGAGTTATTTGAATGAGGAATTATAAGAGGCATGGAAAATTTACATTGTCAGTTTTTCCACATGCTTTAACTTTTAATTTGGCAATTTTGTGCAAGTCAAATAAAGGATTACTGAATAGCTTTTTGAATTTGATTGAGTGAAATGGTTACTGAAACATGACTTGATTAGAGATATGACTCATTTATTTATGGCTTTAATTTCTAGATTATCCCAGCCTGCACTTTGCAACAATTGTTCATTTCAAATTTTGCAAGTTAACCCAAACTTCTTCAAACAAGAAATCACAAGAAGTTTAATTTTAGTGAGTACTTGCTCTAGAGAACATCTCATCCTTTTATGCTAAATGACATATCCTTATTGTGATTTGGTTTGATTGAGGGATATCATGAGCAAGACATCCATGCAATTTGCAAGTCGTGTGTAAGGATTAAAATTGAATTTAAAGGCATATTCAACACCATTTTAAATATGCTTTGCATGCCTCTTTTTCTTCCTTATGCATTCAATCCAAGCATGCATTGCAAATTTTGTCAAAGGCTTGAAACTATATTGAAAACATATTATGTACCTACCACATCTCATGGTACAATAAACTTTACTTTACAAGCTTGCTTATGATGGTGAAGTGAGGAACAATAAAAAAAAATAAACCTTCATACTTTGCATTTTAAGGGTTAATTTGTAAATGGGTAGTTTTTGAATATGTAGGCAATTGAGTTAAATACGGAAATTAGAAAGAAAGAACACATTGTACCTTCTCATTTTTTTGAACACTCATGCTTGCATATGTTGGCTTCGGACAAGAAGCGAGAAATCAACCTCATATTTCACTTTTCTACATTGTGTCAATATTTTACATGTTGGACACAATAATTAAGAATGTTTTTTATGATTTTTGAATGAGAAGTGTAATAAATGCAATTTTTTGCTAAGCCAAGCATTGAACCTTACAATTTAATCAAAGATCTTTGTAGGTTTACACAAGATTGTTTTTCCAATTCATTTAACTGATTCTCATATCATTTTTATCAACTTTTAGTTTATGAATATGGATAAAAAGTATGTATTTCTCAAGAGTTGTTTTTCTTCTTTCTATGCAATCCAATGTTACAAGAGCCTTTGTTTTAATTTGTAGGTTTCAAGGAAGAATCGAGATGGCATGGGGAAGTGAAGTAATGTGAAACATCGATACATGAACCAAACTCCAAAATCATTGAAGGAAGTTTCCTCTTGCACGCTTGAAGCGTATAAACCCATGCAGAGATGAAGGAAGATTAGCATTCTTGAAGACTAATATTTAAAGAGGAGATGGAAACCCAAGATCATATAATTCAATCAAGTAAGTGAGAATTCAAAGATTATCCATCCAAAGGACCACTAAAGGAAAAATTGGGAGGTTATGTGAAAAGTAAAGTATTCACACTCAACCTCCCGATGCAAATTTTCAACTACAAAAGGACGAATCCAGTTGTTGAGATACAATTTAGTAAAGGACAAATTGAGGAGTTGAGATACAAGATAGTAAAGTACATCTCTCATAATAATAATTTCATTGGAATGAGGTTGAAAGAGTCTATAACCTTTTACATCTTCAAAATATCCAACCAAAATGTACATCTCACTTTTAGGCTATAATGTTTTTCTTTTCTCATCAGGAATGTGAGACCATACTTCACTATCAAACACACAAAAGTGGCTTACATTTGGTTTAATTTTACACCATATTTCTTCGTGTTATATCTCTTAAAGCCCTTGTGGGAGTATGAATTTGTTTTCCATGAAAAAAAACGTAACTTTTATTTCAATATTAAGGTTACAATCCAAAGGCACGGTTGCACTAAAAACAAAGATATATACAGAAAAGAAGCTACAAAAAACTCCCAACAGTTGTGATACCAAGCAATTGAGCCTCATATTTCTACAATTTTCTTATCTTGTTTTGGCAGGTACCTTGACGAGGTTTGTCGAGTGAGGCCGCGGGCCTGTATTTCCTTTAAGGAGCATCCTAGGAAGAGGTTGAGGGATGAGAAAGGGATGGTGGCTAGAGGAGGGTGGTTGCAGACTTGAGGAGCAAGCCTTCCCTCAGCCACAACCCTATTTGTGGCAGTCGCAACATAAAACTAGGCCAAGAAAGCTGAGGTAGGCTCGAACTGTGGAAAAGATAAGGCCGCAGACCCTTGCAGCAATTTTTGTGGTAGTTGTAGTAGACTACAAGGTTGGAATAGTGCGATTTGAAGGTTGATAGGTGGGAAGTAGCAACAGAAAATATAACATGTATGAGTACAACAATATATAAGGAGAGAGAGTAGGTCTAAGGATCATACCTTGAACAACAATATTGTTGTAATTTTTTTTGATATATTTTTGTAAAGAAGAAGGTTCATTGTCCCAATACGGGAGCCCATCAATTCTTGGCATAAAAACATTGATTTTGGGATCAAATATTTGTGTATGATCAAATTTTTTGTTGTGTTAAAGTTAGGCATCTTTGTGTGTTTATTTTTACAGTTCAAATTGAGTAAATTTATGCATAATTGTGGAAGCATTAGATGAGACCTAAGATGAAGTAAAAACTAACATTCATGATAGGGTCTAAGGAAATTAAGGCATATGCACATGCTTCCATTGTGTTTAGAAAATGCATTTTTAGTTGTATTTTGTAATGTAAAGTATTGTGGAAGTAGTACAATGATCTGTGAACAATTTTTCCCATTTGCAAAAAGTTGGAGGCTATTTGCAACCAACTGTTTTGTTTGGAATCACAATCTAGCTTGTAAGTTAATATTGTGTTCTCCAGTTTCTACACCTCCACACATGTATATCCTTGCACAGTTATGTCTGTTAATTGTTATAAAATCCATATTTAATTTTTTTTAATATAGTCCTATACAAATAATTAGATTAATAATTATTTAGAAATGTGCAATGCGTAATATGTAATGTGCAATAATATTAAATAATTAATAATTAATTAATTATGTAATATTGCAATGTGCAATGTGTTGTTGCTTATGTGCGAAGACTTTTTCTTTGACCATTTGTGTGGAACTCCACACAGGTATATCCCCATATAGGTATGTCTATTAATTGGTGTAAAAACAATTTTTAAAATTTTTAAATATAGTCCTATACAAACAATTAAAAGATTAATAATGATGTATTGAAGTGTAATGTGAAATTTATTAAATAATTAATTGTTTTGTATTATTTATTAGTTAATAATTATATATTGTGAATATGTGTGCATGGAACCTATACAAGTCACTGGATCGCAGTGGACTGCTTCACCTCAAAATTTTCAATACTTTTTCCCAACACTTTAAAATGCATTCAAACAACGGGAAAAAATGATTGTGGGAAGTCATATCCCCTACAATTGGTGATTTCTCACAGGCTGGTTTTCATAGACATGACTCTCGAACAATTAGCGCCTAGTCTATTCTCAAGACTTGTGGGAAGAATTCATCATACTCATCACATCGGTCTCATAGACTTCTAATAATTCAAACAATTTCCAAACAAGGCTCTATTTTCAATCTATCCAAGAAATAAGAACTTGCATGTTAATGGATTTCATGAATAGGTAAATCCTGGATTCCTAGTAATGTGGAGCAAGAAAATTTATTGTAGTTGTTATATGTTGACAATTCAGTTGGGTTGGTGATTCCTTAGAAGTTACTGAAGTCAAATATAACAATATGCATTGTTTATTTAGAAGTCTTGGCACCTATATTATCAGGTGTTCAAATGTTTAAAATGCATTGGAACAGTAGAAGAAAATAATTCACTGACGCAGATGGAAAGAATAATCTAGAAATGGATATGCTATGTTTAGAAACAATGGAAAAAAATGTACCGAAAGATTGTATAGTTCTTCTAGATTTGTAATAATTGAATTCAACCTAGAAATTTTTGCATAATGCCTGAAGTACATAAATATTAGTGAAACGTTCAATTGACTATGTGCAAATAGGCCAACTACAAAAATTCAATACGAGCACAACGCAATGTTACCAATGGGCGGTAAATAGTTTGGATCCAAAGTCCAAAGACAATGCAGATGTTATTGCTCCTATGAGAACTAGATAGATAACATTTATATACAATGTATATATTATATGCATCTGCATTTAGATCAATTTAACAAATAATTAAATTATGGTTCTATTGTGTCCAAAGAAATGAAAAACAATACATAGAGCTCATTGTAGATGCATCACGATAGTGTTTTTGTTTACTGTCTATGTGACATGTGGAACAACCATGTATTGTTCAATGTAATTTTTCCATGCACTCAAAAATTACATGGCATATAAATGGTACTTTGTGTTAGCACTAGAAGTCACCTTCAGATTGCTTTGAAGGTAAGCCCAGTACCCATCAGTTTATATGTCATGGATTGGTTTTAAAGAGGTCAAATGGGCGCAGACTCAATGATAATAACGTTCTAACTCAGAAATTAGGACTAGCATGCACAAGCATTTGAGGTATGGAATCAACTCCAGTCAGTAAGTTGGAGTAAGGGTGAATAGAGGGAAGACCTCTTGAATTCAAATCTCAAAGAAACTGAAAGAAATTATAACAACACTATAATATAACATTTATCGTAATACAGTCATAACAATCCATGTGAATCAGTCAATCATGAACTCTCTCAGCATCAGAGGCAAATAATATGGAGCAAGAAAACTGACTTAGATTAACCAAGATGTCTAAAAGACAAATACATAACCAGAGAACCAGTGTTCTTCACAAAAATATTATAATAGCAGGGAGCCTAGCTCAACCATTCGACCTTAACAAAATATCAAAACTGAGTATATATAATCAAAACTGTTGCAACTACTAGGAGCGTGATCGGACCCCTGCATTCAAAGTTTCCATTCGGTTCCCACTCTGTCAGGTTGTGCAGACCTCATTATGTCAGACGCGAGCCAGGCATAGTTATGTTTTTTATAGGAAAAATTGCCCATAAGGAAGCTTCGGATCGTAAGTGTGCCTTCATGACTGCTCTCTACAACGTTTTCCATTTATGGGATGAGGCGAGGTCTCAACTGTTGCCCGCAATCTTCAATAATTGTCTTCATTGGGATTAGGATTGGGCCTGACACCCATAATTGTTCTCAGACAATGCCAATGAATTCTGTGAGTCCATCCTAGCGCCTCAAGGCCATGAATGGTCTTTGTCTATGACCAATGTGAGATTTGCAGGTGGCAGTGTGATAGCGTATGCGCAGGGGACGGCCACTCTCTGCTCTTGGATAGGATGTTATATGAGCACCTGATTGCGGGGTCACTCAAAGGTGGTTTGGATTTAGACCGCTTTTGGGCCCGCAATCCATCTCCCTTCGCCACGTATTGCTCTTAACTTACCATGGTTTCAATTGCGGGACCGCTCAAGAAAATTATCGCCCGAGCATGTTTTGTTCCCGCAATGGACTATGGTCGTCGATATCATGATCTTGGATGAGGCTTTCACAATCAATGGCTGAAATCTTCGCCCTCCAAATATATGGATTAGATCTTCCCTTTCGAAACAACAGTCAAGATTTTCTTGGTGGATCGACCTTTGGGCCTTTCAATAGTCAAAATTTATTTGCTCCAAGCAAATTCTCCGGAGCCAGGGATCTGACGACACGCGGCTCTTGCTGATAAATGACTCAGATCCATATCGGGCCTTTGGAACTTTGGGCCTTCAGCCACTTTAGCATCTTCGGAAAATTCAATGTTGAAAGATTTAAATTGCCTTCTCATTATGCTTCAATCCCAAAATAGACTGTTAAGAAAGTTGTGCTTTGTGTTCATGGATGCAGCCTGCACAATCAAGGATTTGGAAAACTGGCTATGGGTTTGGGAAGATAGAAGGATTAGTGATAGAGGCCAAGGAGATGAGTGCTCAAACATAAAGGGGCAAACAAAAATGACTTTGTCGACTGAAGGGGAAAATTAAGACTTGGTCTGCGAAAAGGATAGAGACAGGGAAAAATTACAGACTTAGGTAGAAACCACAAACCCATAGGACTCTAACAACTTCATGTGATAACATTTGGCTCCACAGGGGATAGCATGCTCCCTGTGAGCTACCAAGAACAAGTAGTTCCAGTGCCTTAGTTGTTGGGTTATGGAGTCGAGCTCAAAACATTTCGTCGAAGGCCGACATGTACACTATTCTACTTAAAAAGGAAAACAAGCACGCATGCTCCAGAAAGAGATTATTTATGTACAGTCCTAGGCTAACTAATTTTTACAAAGCGTTAGGTGAAAGCAAACTTCCACCATAACCACCCAGACTGTTCCATAATATAATTCTTCTCTTTACTGTAGATGATCCACAAAAAACTAGGGAGGTATGACAGCAAAACGAGAACATGGCTTGGAACACTGACCATACCCCCAAATGACGATAAGGTGAATAATTCTGCAAGCTCCAATGCTTTTGGAAAACACAGCTCCATATATAGCCCCACAGGGTCACAAAATTTATAATTAGGGGAGCTCAACTGGCAAGAAATTAATTCATGTCCTTCATTGTGGCTCACCCGTCGTGTGATGTTCTCAGAGTGCACAGGTGGGTGGAGAACTGATGCAGGCTGGCTGCTACCAGGTGATACCTGCTCAATTACATGTTCTGGATAGGAGATAAACTGCCCACTAAGCTCCTCCTTTACATGTTGCTCTGTTCTTTCTGCGAGTCTAGGAGAGTTGATTTCCACCCAATGATTTTCCTTAATTAATAAAGGAAAAGACTCTATAGTGTGGTCTTGGAAATATTTCATAACACCATACTCGCCTATGAGTATTGGTGAAGTAATGAAATTTGAAAATTTCAGAAAATCTGAAATGTATGACTCCGTGTATATGGCCACAGGATCATGAATAATGTGACAGAATCCTAGTTGTTTTAGAAGACCAAGCTGCTCCTCTGTAAAATTATCTTTGCTTGCAAATAAATGCCCTCCTTGTTCTTTTGAAACCAACTCTTGATCATCAACAGTTGTCGTCTCTTCTTCATAAGAATGGTCACAAGATAAAGGTGCAGCAGGATTTAGAACATCATAACTATGATCAGACAAGAACATATAGTTATCTATGCAATCAGCCACTACTACATGCTCAAAACGTTCTGGAAATTGATCATAAGATTGATATGAATTCATGCCCATAGAAAAATATGCAAATGTTGAAGAACCTGATTCCAACTGTGAATCATACCTACTTCCTTGTTGTTGTTCCATATCTGATTCATATTCACTATCTTCTTGCTCAGAATCTAAAACAGATTGACAATCTTCTTGCTCATGTACATGCAAATTTTCGAGATATGCATGCCTATAAACCCACTTGCTAGCCCTGATGTTCTCTTCAACCTCTACAGCATCTTCAAATAGAAGTCTTAATGATGAATATTTTGTTTCTCTCAGGAGAAGGACAAGCTCTGGATGTTGAGCCATGACATAGTACACCATGGCAGCAGTCTCAATGGGTCTAATATCCACGGGCATACTATGATAAACACTRTAAAACATCATGTTGAAGACAGCCAAGGTTTCCTCTTCCCCTATCCTCAAGGTATTAAACTCAAACCAGTATTGATCAAGGGATTTTTTCTCACCCCAACACTTTAAAAMATCATGGCATAGCTCAGTCYAGGAACCAATAGAACCGGCCTCCAGACATCTAAACCACACAGCAACATCTCCAAACAGGGAATGTGAGAACAACCTCATGGTAACATCATCATGAACAATCTCAAACTGATCAATAAAGTTCTCAAAGTCCCCCAAGTGCTTCTTAGCTGTAACATGATCCTCCCCAGAAAATCGAGGAAGATACTCAAAGGAATCAAGAGGATAAGGGTTAAGGTGATATGGCAGCCTCAAAGATTTAAACAACTTATTTTTTATTTTAATTTGAAAAGCAGTAGGCTAATCATGAGGATTAACGAGTTGATGGAAAGGCTCAGCAGGAATAATGGAGGGTAACGATATTTGAGAAGACTGTGAATTATTTCCAACCTCCTCAGGGCTACAAGGGTGATCAATTTCAAGAGGAGATGCAATAGAGATCTCACTTTTATGAATAGGCAGAGGTGAAGACACGAGATCGGTATCTACAACACAAGAAGAGGGCATGTTTTCTTGTTCCAAGGATGGATGAATAAAAGAAGGCTTATTGTCATCTGAATATACAAAGCATAGGATAATCATCTTTCTATGTGAAGGGAAAGAAAGAAATGAGTTGATAAAGAAGAACATGATTTCATGAAGAAAACTCATAGACTGAAACCCGATCTTTCCCTTTGATATGGTCATTTTTTCTGTCAACAGGATCCTCCCCAGTGGAGTCTTCGATTGTGGAGTCGTCGGGTGAAGGTTATAATCTTCAATGGTTATGATGTCTAATGCACTTTCAGAATCATAAGCTCGTTGTTGTTATATCCCAGGGAAAAGTCTTCAATTCGTTCCCCGGCAATGGCGCCAGAAATGTTAGCACTAGAAGTCACCTTCAGATTGTGTTGAAGGTAAGCCCAGTACCCATCAGTTTATATGTCACAGGTTGGTTTTAAAGAGGTCAAATGGGCGCAGACTCAATGATAATAATGTTCTAACTCAGAAATTTGGACTAGCATGCACAAGCATTTGAGGTCTGGAATCAACTTCAGTCAGTAAGTTGGAGTAAGGGTGAATAGAGGGAATACTTTGGTGAGGAGAGTGTAGAGGTCTGTTGTGGACATCAGGTATTCCAGCAGGCTAAGGAGGAAAAACTTAAATGCAAGATCCTCTTGAATTCAAATCTCAAAGAAACTAAAAGAAATTATAACAACACTATAATATAACATTTATAATAATACAGTCATAACAATCCATGTGAATCAGTCAATCATGAACTCTCTTAGTATCAGAGGAAAATAATATGGAGCAAGAAAGATGACTTAGATTAAACAAGATGTCTCAAAAACAAATACATAACCAGAGAACTAGTGTTCTTCACAAAAATATTACAATAGAAGGGAGCCTAGCTCAACCATTCGACCTTAACAAAATATCAAAACTGAGTATATATACTCAAAACTGTTGCAACTACCAGGAGCATGATCGGACCCCTGCATCCAAAGTTTCCAGTCGACGCCTGCTCTGTCAAGTTGTGCAGACCTCATTATGTCAGACGCGAGCCATGCATAGTTATGTGTTTTACAGGAAAAATTGCCCATAAGGAAGCTTTGGATCATAAGTGTGCCTTCATGACTACTCTCTGCAACACTTTCCATTTATGGGATGAGGCGAGGTCTCAACTGTTGCCCACAATCTTCAATAAATGTCTTCATTTGGATTAGGACTGGGCCTGACACCCATAATTGTTCTCAGACAATGCCAATGACTTCTGTGAGTCCATCCTGATGCCTCGAGGCCATGAATGGTCTTTGTCTGTGACCAATGCGAGCTTTGCAGGTGGCAGTCTGATAGTGTATGCGCAAGGGACGGCCACGCGCTGCTCTTAGATAGGATGTTATATGAGCACGTGATTTCGGGGCCGCTCAAAGGTGGTTTGGATTTATACCTCTTTTGGGCCCGCAATCCATCTCCCTTCGCCATGTATTGCTCTTGACTTACCATGGTTTCAATTGCGGGACCTCTCAAGAAAATTATCGCCCGAGCATGTTGTGTTCTTGCAATAGAATGTGGCCTTCAATATCATGATCTTGGATGAGGATTTCACAATCAGCGGCTCAAATCTTCCCCTTCCAAATCAATGGATCAGATCTTCCCTTTCGAAACAACGACCGAGATTTGCTTGGAGGATCGGCCTTCGGTCCTTTCAATAGTCAAACTTTATTTGCTCCAAGCAAATTCTCCGGAGCCAGGGATCTGACGACACGGGGCTCTTGTTGATCAACGGCTCATATCCATTTCGGGCCTTTGGGACTTTGGGCCTCGCAAAATTCGGCGCTGAAAGATTAAAACTACCTTATGATTATGCTTCAATCCTGAAATAGACTGTTAAGAAAGTTGTGCTTTGTGTTCATGGTTGTGGCCTGCACGATCAAGGATTTGGACAACTAGCTATGGGTTTGGGAATATAGAAGGATCAGTGATAGAGGCCAAGGAGATGAGTGCTCAAACACAAAGGGGCAAACAAAAACGACTTTGCCGACTGAAGAGGAAAATTAAGACTTGGTCTGCGAAAAGGATAGAGACGGGGAAAAATTACAGACTTAGGTAGAAACCACAAACCCACAGGACTCTGACAAGTTCATGTGATAACACTTTGATTATTTTTTTTGCAAACATACATCATAAAGAATTTTTCTCAAGTCAAAAAGGAGATTGCTTGCAAGACAATTGCAAATTGCATAGACATGCTGAAATTGAGTGCAATATGTAATGGCTAGTATCAATGTGCCTTGAGCCTGTTTGGACTTGTTTACACAATAAAAAATTCAATAATTTTAAATATATGTGTGTTTTTGTGTGCGTGCATGTGTGTGTGTTTAAATAATGTTGTATACAAAATTCGTATAAATAGTTGTCATTTTATACTTACATTTTTTCTTGATGCAGCTAGTACTTTCAGATCATTGACTACCTCTGTTGTTAGTTTCTCCATAACTGTAAATTGTATTGGGTTCAATACATTATGCTTTGCATCTCATAACTTGCTTTTATTTTTAAGTGTATGTATGTCTTAGACATCTGCAGCTGATGTGTAGATCATTATAACCCTGATATAATTTTACTTCAGATATATTAACATAGAAGCAATAAAGCCTCGACCATAGAAAACCATATTGTCTCCTTGTCATTTTATTTGACTATTCAAGTGCTATATTCAGAAAATATTCAGACTTGGAAAGATACATAGTCATATATAAATCACGCAAATGAGCAATATAAAGAACAATTTTGATATATTTTTTGGCTAACTGCACAATTTACACTCTAGTACACATGCATTTCTAATTGATGTTATTGCACATCAATACTTGTTTCACATGTCACTATTTTTGTTCCTCTTGGATCTCTAACATTCGTTGATTCGATTCCAAGTATTTCATATCGACCTGACGCTGTCCATTTTTTATGTATAAAACAAATAGCTTATAGATATATGTTTATATCCCGATTTATGTTAGGCTACTTAGACATGAAATGATATCCTATGGATGGAACAATAGAAACCCCGTACTTTGACGAATACATGTATATTTTACTTTCAAGTATTAAAGAAATGTAGGAGCCAATGACGCATAGTACCATATTACGTGATGAAGGAGATAACAAAGCACATATTAGGTATAGTCGCAGATCCATTAGCAGGACAACACCTGGTACAGTAACATGGGGAAACAACTGAAGTTGACATGTCGAAAGATTTACAAATATCAGCCAATATGTAAAGCCATGTGCAGTAGATAAGAAAGTAAACAAGAAAGCATGTTGGCACAAGGGATCCAAGGGCCAGACATCAATTGGCATCACTGAAGCACCAAGCAATCTGATCCAGCCATATTGCACGCATACCATGGATGTGAGAAATTAAGACGTCGGCCTATGGAAGGAATATCAACAGTACGATATATCTTTCGCACGAGACACAACATTAAAGGAAGCTAGATCTGAATTGCAATGTATCACCGCGGGAACAACATTGCATCGAACTAGAAAGAAGACTGGAACAAGTTGTAAATAATTTTTGCTTGTCTTCTTAGCTATTTATAGGACTTGTCAGTACCATGGTATTCGCTTGCTACCCTCATTTTTCCACAAATACATCTCCCATCCCCTGAAATTTAAGAAGTATCAAAATCCATCTAGCCATCACGTACATTTATTCCAAGGACTTTGTTTCCATCCCAAAGCCATAGTGTCCATTTCTTTTGTTAACAACCATGTGATTATGTATACTTGACGGTCCATGCATATAGCTTGTACTCCCAACGTTTCATTATCATGTCGGTTTAGACTGAATATGAAACTTCTAGGAAAGGGATCCAGGATACAGTTCATGAGGAAGGTACTTAGCATAGCCAAGCAGTTTCTTGAATTGTTCTTTGAAACTGTTACAATACGCCAATTGTGATATGTAAGTTCTCTAATCCCACATCAGTTGTCCATGCTTCCTCTCTAATCCCACATCAGTTGTCCATGCTTCCATGGATCAAGACCTTTGCGAAATTTTTTGGCTTGATTCTGCGGACTTCCTCCTTTATCAGTTGTAGTTTTCCACATCTTCCACTCTACTAAGAAAGTTAAATGAGACATGAGGATCATAGTGCTCCTGTCCCTTAGACAATTTAGTCAGTGATAGTCATTTCCAAATCCCTTTATAACTGGGGCAAGTTCTAACTGTAGAACTTGGTCTAGTGACTGCTTGGATTTATGAGTTGCACAATAAGGCACATCTATTCTTCTCTCCTCTAGAGTAAATCGAAGCAGAGAGGGGTCGAGAACCAGGAAAAATGTGGACCAAATAAAGTTGCCACCTATGAAGTTACTCTAGGTATTGAAAAACTTTTCTCGAGCTGGAAACACAATCGAGGCAGATGGTTTTCACTTACTCGAGCAATGTGCAGTCATTCAATATATGTGAAGAAATTATCCATCATGGAAGAGATGTGAAAATTTTCTTGGGTTTATCATTGGCACATCGGTTGACACTGAAAGCACAATTGTTCCAAAGGGAACAAAGCATATAGTTTAAGAGCAAGATGCTTAGCATACAAAAACGGTTTCTTGAACTATGCTTCGAACATCCTATAAAGCTTCAGCTTTCTAAGATACCATCTACTCTTCGTATCATGATATATCAATGTGTTTGCTAAACCAAGCCATTCCATTATGGGAATTGTTCCTCGTGACCATTGGGGAAATTGGACGGTTCTATCCATTTGGAGTTGTTGCATTAAATGAGCCAAGGTGTAGTTGTAGAGATTGGTCTAGTACTCTATGGGTTGCAAGGTGAAGCACACTTAATATCGTTTGTTTCCTGACAACAAATATAAGCAGAGACTGGTCGACAACATGTGCAAATGTCGATGAAGCAAGGTTGCTACCTCCAAAGCGACTTTACTCATTGAAAAAGGTCTCACTAGATGCAACAATAGCCCAGATAGAGAATTTCCACTTACTCGAGGAATGTATCGTAGATATAATATGAAATTTGGATTCTATGCAATTTAATGCACTATGAATTTATACATTACTACATCTTCATAATTTAACAAAACTCGTTGTTTATTGGATTATTGTTATCAGCATATGTCATCTTCGAAGACTGTTAATGAGTTTATTCTACTATGTTGCTTGAAACTATTTTCTTTCCTAGATTTGTTATGTTTCATTTTGATGTTGAAGCACTGGAACAAATGCAACGATGAGGCAAGTAAACCTCTATGTCGAAATGGAATGAAATATACAATACCAACAAACAACGAATGAAAACCAAATCAATACTACATAGAAAAGAATTAGAAATATGTACCTTGTCATTTCTTGTTCCATGCCTCTTTTCTTGCCTTGTTTCCTTTTTATTAATGACTAGTGATAGTTTGGATTTATTACACATCGAACAACGCAAAGAGACATGTAATACGACGTCAATGATGTGCAAATGCAATGGGAAATGTCCATGTTTTATTTTTTGTACAATTAGAAATTGTTTTGGGGCACTTGCTTCCTATGTTCAACACAATTTCTTGAACCAACACAGAAACACGAAGTTTCTAAATATGCAACAAGAATATGAGAACATGATTTGCATCAACATGAAGGAAACAAAAATTTGTGAATGTGTAAAAAAAATATGGACATATGCAAATATGTATTCCGATGTGAATGCAATACACTAGCCTAATGTTCACTATGACTTATATGCATTTCAAATTGAAAGTAGAAAACAAATTGTGTCATGATCACTCCAATATGTATTTAATATAAAAATAAAAAATAAAATAAAATAATAATAATTTGATAGATCATTCTTTTCATTTGACGAGACATGTTCAATTAAGGTTCTTTGTGCATTTTTTCTTTGGTCCAATAAGAAATGTAAATTATGGTTGTACATGTAACTCTACAGTTTCTGTGTTTTCTCGTTACACTGACACGTGTCAATATTGAAGTCTCCTAGAACCACTGTGATTTCATTGCAATGTATATTGCACAATACTTTCGCTATTGCATTTACTATGCTAGCCAGAATTGTATATGGGGCTGCATAGATATTAATTATGGCAATATCCAATCCTTTGACTATTACCCTTCTTAGAAGCACCTCTACATTTGGTTCTTCAAAATGCATATGTTCCAATATGGGTGGATGTTTTTTGACTAGTATCACCAGGCCATGTTTATTGCAATTCGAGAGGCAATTGCAACAATAAAATTGTTCATTTCACATTGACGGTATCATGTATGTTTCTTGAATGACTAAAATATCATATTCCATTGTATCATAGTCACTAGCTATGTAGTTGATATGTGCACGTGAACTACACATGTTCAATAAAAAAAATTGGAATACATCGATAAAATTTAAATAAAAGAATTAAAATTTAATTATATAAGTTTTATAATTTATTAAAAAAACACATACCTCTTGGGTTAGATGCCATGATGTAAGTGTGGTGATCAGAGTAGAGGTGGATGGAGGTGCACAAACGTTCGATCATGTTGTATGACAAATGTTAGATTGAGGGTTGCAGATCTCCATCAAAAGGCCTTTGTGGCATGTTTTTGTTCATTTTATAAAAAAGGGAACCTAGACCAAAGTATAGACCTCAATCAAGGGTTTAGTTAAACTCTATTAACACCTTGATCAAGGATCTATTGATTTCATAAAAAACCCTTAATGGTGAGCTTTTTTAAGCACTTGATTATAATCCCAATAGCTCTATTGAGTGTTAAAAAACCACCCTGATTGAGGGTATGAAAACACGATTTCCATGTGTTGCTTTGCCAAAAAAGTGAGATTGAGCTTCATGAATTCACCCTACATGGTTCATGAGCAATAGGTCGTCAAATGGTTCTTCCTCCTTGTTGGGTCTCCTCTTCTTCACGACTACGCAACAATAATAGGGGATGTTGAATAAGTAGTGTAACCGATGAAGGAGGATTTCAAATGTCTGGATGAGGAGGTTGCATACACTACCAATTATATTGTTGGACCAATAATGTGGGAATGATAAGGTGACCATTTGGCCTTTGCTACCTAGATTGTGTACATGATTTCATTGGGAACATAAGATTGAAATTGTTTCATATTCAAGAGAATCAAAAGAAAGATTTAAGTCTTAAAAGCATGACTCATACTAATTGAGACATGGCTGATGGCACTTGATACTCTACTGTGGACCTACCACAATATAAAAGGTTGTATTGCTCACATAAAATTTTAATCAATAACATGGATAAATTTGAAGGGAAAGACTATATTTCAATTTGAAGGGTTATTATCGTATTAGCCTTTTTTGACAAGTAAAAAAGTACATTTGTGCCCTTTTCCTGAAAAATACTTAAATACTTTAACTGGGATGGGATTCATTTGACAGACGTGGCGTACAGAACGATAACGAATTTGTTTGTGAATGGCCGATTCACAAACCCGTCGTTTCAAACGCTCTGTTCCACAGCGCAATTAAACTAGAAGGAATTCTAATTAAAATATTGACCTTGTTTCATTTCATAAGTTAATTTTATGTACTTGGAAGGGACCATCACCAGTTAAATGGGGCTCCTTCCTTTTGCCATGCTGGATTTTATTGATAAAATCATTTTTCCTTGTCTGGTTATCCGATTTTATTGATAAAATCATTCTTCCCAATCATATGTTTTGACTGGTTATCTTGTGTTATGAGATGCAAATTATTTTGTTTTGTAATCTTGTGTTATGAGATGCAAGCTATATTTTTTTTCATGGCCCGCCTGCTCAACACCAACAATATGCATGCAAAACATTCCATAGAACAGATTTTGGTATTATGCTTTAGAACCAGCAGCTGTTGAAGATTCTGTGTCTCCAAAACTGTAACATTATAAGCTGTCCACTAATGTTATGTCTGCAAGAGTACAGTATTCATCTTCTTGAACTCATTTTCTGCAGCCATGGTAATAATCTTGGAATAAAACTATTGTAGCCGTGGAAAAATAAAGCAACACTGAATACGCAGGCTTAGGGTACAACAGTCCTTTGCCTGTGTATATATAACTCAACCATACACACTCAAGTATCTCCGTAAACCAATTCACGCTTCGACCTGATAATTGTCTCAACCTAGTAGTTGACTTGGTCAATTTAGTCCAGGTTCTGCAGGTTCTTTCATACCCAAATGTTGTCTCTCACATTTATTTTATCATGTTTTTCATGATTTGCAGGTTATAAGTTTTGCTAGAGTTGTAGGCAAAGGAATGTTGACCAAAGGACGAGCTCAAAAAGTAGTGTTTTTCTTATTGTTTTATTTATTTGAGATTTCAAACTCAAGGGCAGCCACTAAAACAGGGTTTTTGTCCCCCTTGAAATAGTTCTTTGAGTTTCTTGAGAGTTGTATCAAGCTCACCAATATCAACATTCTGAAAACACTACTCTTCAAATTCAACCTTTGACAAAACTTATGATTCTTGGTTCATTGCATTGATTTTATGGATTGTTAATGATGTAAAAACTTATGATTCTTGGTTCATTGCATTAATTTTATGGATTATTAATGAGCTTGGAGAGCAAGATCTTAAGGCCTCCTCCTTCACTGAGCATCCATGCTCTTTCAATCTCGTTTTCCGATTTTGTAATCGTCCTCTATTTTCTTTGAGAATCAATTGGCAAGATTGTTTAAGCTTGGATGTTTGGCTGCCCGAAGAGCTAAAGGCTCAATGCTTTAGGTATGCTAAAATGTGCATTTTCCAGCTATCTTAATGAGCTTGAGAAGCAGCTTTTTGGCTTTGATTGAAGAGGCATATTCTATGCTCTTCTTCAACCTTGAAAAACATGCATTTCGAGCAAACTAGAAACAACTTTTGCACACAAAATAGATTCCAAATTGGCATGCCAGTTCCACATTTTAATGAAGATGACCATTGGATTCCCAATTTAGGCCAAATTAGGGCAATTTCCAGTGCTTCATTTGTGCATAGTTGGCACCTTTTCTTTCAAGAATCCAATGACCGATGTGATATTTGAATCGTCACACCTATGCTTGATTATGAAGTGATATGTACTGAGCAAATGAAATTTGAAATTGTGGATTAAGGATGACATGTTAAGAGATATGTATTGAACAAGAAACCAATATGCCATTAAAATTACATTTCTTGCAACTTCATCAATTACATTTCTTGCAACTTCATCTCCAACGTTTTTTAGGATTAGAAAAGGAGTGCATTTCATAAAAAAAGTTTATGATAAAAATTAAAATGACTCTCTCTTTCATTTCTTCATCTTTAATGACTTCCCTTAAACTCGTTTGTTTGAGGATGACAACCTTGAGTTTTGTAACAAGGATTTTTTTGGTGCACATGTCTATTGCCATGCTTGAAGATGGTAATAACTGGAATCAAAAGACATGTATTGGAATCCTCATCCTGAGGTAAAGAGTAAGTTTGAATTTGTGATTCGTTTAACATTTATGTTTGAAATTTGTTTTCACCGGAAGGCTAATAAGATGCATTTTCAGCCTTGTGGTTTTTGCAAAGCTTGATTGAGTGACTTTTTTTGGAGTAGAGAAGAGGTTTGTTTCCATTTTGATGCTTGGAGGAATGTTGCTGGAAACTTATATTGCACACGTGCCCATAATAATTGGGCAAAAAATGTCATTTCTTGCATGATGTTTGTCCTATGAATTAAATAGTGAAGGGTTGAATTTTATATGCATATCTCATGGTTCAATAAACTTTACTTTGCAAGCTTGTTTATGATGGTAAAGTGAGGAACAATAAAAATAAATAAACCTTCATACTTTGCATTTTAAGGGTTAATTTGTAAATGGGTTGTTTTTTTAATATGTAGGCAATTGAGTTAAATACGGAAATTATAAAGAAAGAACACCTTGTACCTTCTCATTTTTTTGAACACTCATACTTGCATATGTTGGTTTCGAACAAGAAGCGAGAAATCAACCTCATATTTCACTTTTCTACATTGTGTCAATATTTTGCATGTTGGACACAATAATTAAGAATTTTTTTTATGATTTACAATAATTAATAATGTTTTTTATGCTTTTTGAATGAGAAGCGTATTAAAAGCAATTTTTTGCTAAGCCAAGCATTGAACCTTACAATTTAATCAAAGATCTTTGTAGGTTTATACAAGATTGTTTTTCCAATTCATTTAACTGATTCTCATATCATTTTTATCAACTTTTAGTTTATAAATATGGATAAAAAACATGTGGCAAGCTGAATACTGAATAATATGGATAATATGAATATTGATAAAGAATATTTTGCAGAGTCAAGTGACAACATTTTGTGGCAAGTTGATCCAGGTCTTTAGCTTCTCTTTTCTTTTGTTGTCAGTCTTTTTGTATGGTGCCCATCGGAGGCTTCTAAATTTGACTTTGGTCCCTACCCTCACAGGGGTTTGTAAAGAGAATTTAGTCTTGTATCTCAGAATGAAATCAATACAAAAATCAGTTTTCTGATTTCAGTCTCACATATGTATCTTGATGATCTGATTCATTTTTTGCTTCTATCTCCTTGAACACATTCATTTAATTTATGTACACACTTATGTAATTTTTGTTTAAGTTTATTTATTTTCTACATAGTTACATATAATATATAAAACAAACCAGCCTTGGTCCCTTGTAATTAATACATGTGGATTAAGTGATTGTTTTTCTTTGGCTATAAACCCTGGGTGACATTCCCAACTATCTTGCCTTAGCTCGGCAAGATCTGAAAATGCTTGAGTAAGGTTCTCCATACCTTTTCCTCAACAAGAAGCATTTGAAAATTTTAAAATCTTCAAAGCACATGTTGTAAATGAGACTGATCTAAAAATCAAGTGCCTAAGATCAGATAATGGAGGGGAATTTACCTCAAATGAGTTCAACAAGTTTTGTGAAACACATGGAATTAAAAGACACTTTTCATCTCCAAGAACTCCTCAACAAAATGGAGTTGCTGAAAGGAAAAATAGAATTGTTCAAGAAGCAGCCATAACTATGTTAAATGCAGCCAAACTCCCAGACATATATTGGAGAGAAGCAATGTATACAGTTGTATACATACTCAACAGAGCACGACTTAGAGTTAACCCTGACAAAACACCATATGAGTTGTGGTTTGGTAGACCAGCATCAGTCAAACATTTCAGAGTCTTTGGGAGCAAATAATATATTAAGAGAGATGATAATAACCTAGGAAAATTTGATTCCGGATCAGATGAAGGCATATTTCTTGGTTACTCGTCCAACAAAAAGGCCTACATATGTTATAACATGAGGCTGCACAAAATTGTGGAAATTGCAAATGTAAAAGTGGATGATCTAAAATCAAGAAGAATCAAATCTCAAGATAATTCACAATTTGATGAAAGAAGAAGAAATGACAATGATGATGAAAAAATTGAAGAAATACAAGAAGAAGAATCACAAAGTGAAGAAGAAAAAGAGGAAGAATCCCCAAGACATGATACAAAAGCACCAAGATGGAGAGTACAAAGAAATCATCTTAAAAGTCAAATCCTTGGAAACAAAAGTGTTGGAGTTGAAACAAGAAGAAAACTAACATATGAATCAGAACAAGCATTACTCTCCCTAATAGAACCAAAAACATTTTCCAGCAAAGATGAAGACTGGATCAAATCCATGAATGAAGAGCTTGATCAAATAGAGAAAAATCAAACCTAGGAACTTGTTCCAAGACCAAAAGACAAAAATGTGCTAGGGACCACGTGGATTTTTAAAAATAAAGTTAATGAAGATGGTCAAGTTATAAGGAATAAAACAAGATTAATATGCAAAGGATATGCTCAAGCAGAAGGGATTGATTTTGAGGAAACATTTGCCCCAGTAGCTAGATTAGAAGCTATAAGAATGTTTTTGGCATTTGCATGTTTTAAAAGCTTTAAAATATCAAATGGATGTCAAATCAACATTCTTAAATGGAAATTTAGAGGAAGAATTTTATATAGAACAGACTGAAGGATTTATGTTATCAGAAAATCAAGACTATGTTTGTAAATTAAAGAAAGCATCGTATGGTCTCAAACAAGCTCCCAGAGCATGGTTTTCAAGACTTGATAATCATCTACAACAACAAGGATACAAAAGAGGAGCTACTGACAATAATCTTTACACTAAAATTGAAAATCAAAATATGATTATTGGTGTAGTATATGTGGATGATATCATCTTCAGAAGTAATTTAAACCCTCTAAGCAAGCAATTTTCTACAGAAATGAAAAAAGAATTTGAAATTTCAATGATTGGTGAACTCACATTCTTCTTGGGATTACAAGTATCACAATTAGACAAAGGCATATTCATATCTCAAACCAAATACATTAAAGAAATGTTGAGGAAATTTCAAATGGAATATTGCAAACCTATGAGCACACCTATGATTACATGATGCAAACTAAGGAAAGATGATGAATCAATAAAAGTGGACCAAACCACATACAGATCAATGATTGGTAGCTTATTATATGCAACAATGACAAGACCAAATGTCATGCAAGTTGTAGGATTAGTGGCCAGATTTCAATATGCACCTAAAGAAACACATATGAAAGCGGTTAAGAGCATCTTTAGATATCTCAAAGGCACCTTGAATTATGGTATCCAAAAGCAGAAGACTTCACATTAATTGCATATATTGATGCAGATTGGGAAGAAAGTATTGATGATAGAAAGAGCACTAGTGGAGGAGCAATCTTCCTAGGAAAATGTTTTGTGTCATGGCTAAGTAAAAAACTGTTGAAATTACTAAGACAACTGAGAGGGGGGGGTGAATCAGTTGTAATTGAGCTTAAACAAATTTAAGTCTATTAAAACATTATTAATCTTTCTTCAAGTGAGCATCAACAATATACAGCATATGGACAGTAAAAGTAAAGAGCATCAGTCACACATAAGGTATACACAGAGACAGATTTTTCACGAGGAAACCCATAAAGGGAGAAAACCTCTTCTTCTTCGAAATGAT
>SNQJ01S0096437.1:32150-47496 GCA_010110895.2 Picea sitchensis | reverse complement strand
AGCTAACCCTTGGGGCTTTACTTTATATATTATTATAAAGATTTGAATTTATATTAAATTAACTTATTAAGGTAAGATAACTTTGAAATTCACCCAAAAAATTATGGTTGGTTTGAGGGGGCACAACTTAGAGAAATCAAAAGTCACATGCGAATTTAAAAAGGCGACTATATGGCCTGACAAGATAAAATGAACATAAATTGATAGAGGAAAATGTATGTACGCGATGAATGGTATGATGATTGGACAATGTTAGTTGGGTGTATGGATGTTAGTGAAATTGCAGTTGTGTATGGGATTGTATGATGACCATGTATGATGGCGACTAGGTACGATTTAATTGTTGTGGAACTATATGGAACTTATAGAGGGCTATAGTTAGATTTGACCCATGAATTCGCTGGTTGCTTGAGGTATTTTAACCCACAAATTTGACCAAGTTTGGCTTACGTAGTTCATGTTTATTATTGGATTACATATGTACTATATAATTATAATATTGAATATTGAGTAATAAATGATTGAGAAGAAATTATAAGAATTGATGATGTTATGATAAGCCTCATAATGATATACTTATATGCATTGATTGATTACAAGGTGAATGGATGCCTCTCCTTTGACCTTTCATTATTCTAATAATTTTATATTTATTATTATAATTTTAGTATCATTATGTTTATTACATAAAACTTATACAAATCTCCAATTTGAGCCTCCATGTTCCTCCAAAAATTTCAAATGGATATGAAGGAAACAACTTATTGGAGATTGGTTTATAATGTTTTAAAGATGGAGGGATCATGAGTAAGTAGTTTTCAATGTCTACATAGAGCATAGAGATGACGTTGGACATATTATCTAGAGGTGCAATTGTCTTAGAATGTTATGGGATATGTGGTTTACAGATTTCAATACAGAAAACTACTCAACATAAATTATTTTAGATCCATCTAATTGTGTGACAAACTTCCTTCCAACAACTCAATTCTAATGATACAAGAAATTAGAGTTCCAAATTGTGATCAATTTTTTTAACATCTATGTCAATTGAAAAATGGACAAAACTCCTATATACATCATTCCACCATCCATGAAACTTCGATCACGATGAAATGGTGAAATTTTGATTTATGTCAGATTTATGACCATCAATGTCAAAACATGTATTATGATAATTTCCTATATTTTGAATTTTGTTCAGTATAATATAATTTGAAGATATACAATACTTTGTATAATCTTTTTAAAAAGAAATTTATATTCATTGTGTCATATACTCTAATTTGAAGATTTCAATTTAAAAAGTTAAAAAAATCTATATAATATATATTGTTTATTTATATTATTATTATATTACTTATCATGTAAATCATAAATTCAAAGAAGGATTAAATATATCATAAACCATAATAAAGAAGCAAATACATTACTAAAATGTTTATAAAATTAGTATTAAAATATTATAGAATACAATACATACTAAAATAGATTAAGATGTTATAAAAATTAGGATTAAGATATTAAAGAAATTTATTTGAAGTTCAGAATATTTATTTTAAAAAGAGTTCCTAAAAAAGAGGGTTCGTAATATCATTAACCCGCTTCCCAATACAAAATATAAATAATATGACATAAAATTAGACAGAATATAAATAATATGAAACAAAATTTAACACAAAATATAAATAATAAAACGTAAAATTAGACACAATATAAATAATATGAAATAAAATTTAATAATAATATAAAGATTTTGATTAAATCAGATTTTATCAATATCAATTTAATATGGTTTTTTATAGTCTAACAAACTTAATTGAATAAATAATTTAAGTTAGGAAATACATGTTGAAAAATAAAACTTAATATAACTAAATACATAAGTAATAAATATTTTTTGTTAAAAGATAATAATTGATGGTTGTTTGTTATTCAAAATGTATAATGAACGGTAAGCTAAATGAAACTATAATATTCATAAATATAATAAATATATTATAAATATAATAATATATTAGATAATAAATATAATAATGCATAATAATAAATATATAGTACAACTTTTTATATTTAGATGTGGTGATTGGTAAAATTCATTGATTATATAATTAATTCTACATATTGAAAGACTTGAAGGGAGCAATAACATTTCAATTTTATAAACCAATTAGAAATGAGAAACACAAATATTTTGATTATATCAAAAATATATATTTGTTTTCCTATGTTAAACATTACATTGCATACACAAATTTATGGTAAAAGACAAATTCACGTCACATCAAAAGCAAATTCATTGCTATAGTCCCATGGGAGAGACTAATACTGCAATTGTTTATCATCTAACCAATTTAATTAAACAAATAATCTAGTAATAAAAACAACTTAACTTATGTTTGATTAATTGATTATTTAAAGATTAGTTTTATTGAGTGACTATTTAAAAATTGAGTTGATAAGGCTTGGAGTTGATGGGATTAGGGGGCTTGGGGATGCAACCTTTCTTTCAAATGGATTGATAGAACTGCTACAACAAAACGACTTTCACTATCTATTTCAAGTCTATGACAGGGGCATAAATGAGCAGGATCACCATTGGTTTAATGCGGTGAGGATTGGCATTTGGGATGAGTATGTTGGGGAATGGAACGATTTTATACAGGCATTGTGCAGTGTTGGGATTTTTTTATTAGATGCTCCTGATCATCTCTGTTGGTCTTGGAATGGTGCCTCTGGTAAAATGACGGTTAAAGAAACTTATAATGCATGTGCGTGGAAAAAGTGGAAGAAGGTGGATAGATGGTGGGTTGTGATGCTCTGGAAGTTTAATATGCCTCTGAAATTGAAATGTTTTGCATGGTTAATGCTGTCGAACAAAATTCTCACATGGGACAATTTGTGTAAACACGATTTTAATGGGTCAGGACTCTGTGTCCTCTGCTATTAGAATGTGGAAAGCGTTCAACATATCATGAATGAATGTGCATTTACTTGTATTATCTGGCAGTGTGTAATGAAGCATTATGGTATAGCTTTCAATTGGCAGGGATCTGGACTTAATTCGGGCATCAATCAGTGGATGTGCCTATACCCGGCTTACAAAAGCATGCCCTTTTGGATCTGTCGGCAGATTTGGCTATATAGGAACAAAATGATTTTTGAGATGAAAAGCAGATCCATGGATTGGATGGTCTCCATAATTTTGTCAAACTGTGGAGAAGGCACTGCTCTAAAGAAAAAGATTAGAATTATCAAAAAGCCCCTTTTCTATGCTTCCATGATCAGGTCTTTTTTTATGGTGCTTCACAACGACGAGGATTTGGTTGTGGAGCTGATGGTTTACTGCAATTCACTGATGATATAAAGGTTAAGTGGAAGTTGGGGAGTGGACGATGCTCAAATTCAAAAGGTGAGTTGATTGGACTCTGGATTACTCTTTTTCTGGCATACAAGGCTGGGCTTCAAAGCATTCATATGTTGGTTGATTCAAGAGTTATATTAGACTGGTTCAAAGGTGTGGTTGATCTAAATATTGCGGGGCTTTCCTCGTGAATGAGAAGAATTAGACACTTGAGTACACATTTCTCAGTGATCTATACAGACCATGTCTATAGGAAACACAATATGGTGGCAGACCAACGATCAAATGAAGCATTGATGGCTTACTTATCTGGTGGGAAATAAGGGAGGGCCAGAGGGGCTCCTCCTATGCTTGCAAGCTTTATTAATTTTTGTTTTTTCTGAATCTCTGATGCATGATCCTAGAAGTTTAGTAATTTATTTTGAAAACGATGAATATGTGATATTTGAGGGAGGATTTTAGAGCAATGTTTTGTGGATTTGTAAAAAGTTGTAATAGGAGATTGACACCTTTTATATATTAATATATAAAGGATTTGTTTTTCAGTTTGTAAAAAAAAAAGGTGATTATTTAAAAATGAAATTAGGGTGTGCGGATTGGTTGATTGTTTAAAGCCGTGGAGGAGGATCTAAATTTGGTACTCTTTTCAATAGCGGACCGGCTTCTATAAATGTAGTAGGGAGTAATCAAGAGATAGTGAAACTTTTCCGCGTCAACTTCTTCAAGTGCTGGTCGTGAGTTCGAATCCCACCCAGAGCGCTCTCCTCCCAGAGCTAAAGCACTGTGAATCTCTATGCCAACAACACCAGTACCGGAGTCCGGAGTAGCCCAAGGCTATGTATACGACAATCTGGTTCAGAGCCCCAGCAGGTAAAAAAGAAAGGTATATATGCACAGAAATTCATTTGTCTCCGTGCATATATACATTGAATATATGCAAAGATACAGGCTCCCGTGTAGTGAAGCAGAGCACATAATATTCTTCTATGCGTGAATTTTAAGACGTTTAATCATATGCATAGATTGCGGATATGTTTTTAGAAGATTTTTGCGTCTGCTGCCTGCGTTCTAGCCTAAGCTGTGAATTTCAAGAGCTTTATTCATGCATGTCTATGTATCTTTAGAAGATTCTTAGTCTGTATTCTGCCATGAATTTTGAGAGAGTTCATCATACATAGACGGTTAGAAATTGTGTGCGTTATGGTGTGCATTCTAAGAGATTTAACCCTTATACATTGTTTATATACATTTAGAAGATTTTCACTGCCCTTGTCTGCATTTTGGCTTGAAATCTTTAAGACTTTGTTATATATACATTATGTATGTATTTTAAAGAAGTTTGCACTGTATTTGTTTTTATTCTGACATGAATTAGAGGTTTTAGTATATATACAATGAATATACATATATATATTAAGAGATTTCACTGTGTTTCTGGTTATATATACAGTCTTTTGTATATCTTTAGAAGATTTAATCGTATATAGATGGTGTATATATGGTTATAAATTGTTTGCTTTGTAATCCTTGCATTCTTGTGTGAGTTGTACGAGATTTAATCATGTTTATACATATTTGGAAGATTTTCACTGTGTTTACCTGCATTCTAGTGTGAAGTTTAAGGAAGTTAATGGTATATACGTTGTATATATATATCTTATAATGGTTTGGCTATTTGTTGTCTTGCATTCCGACATGAATCTTAACAGATTTAGTCAAGTATATATTCTGTATATTGCATGCATTTTGGCTTGAAATTATACTGACTTCGTTATATAAAGATTGTGTATATATTTTAAAATTTTTCCCACGATATTTGTTTGAACTATGGCATGAATCTTGATTGATTTTGTTTGCACTATGGCATGAATCTTGATCGATTTAGTCAGGTATATATTGTGTATATGGCTTGCATTTTTAATTGATATTTTAAGGACTTTGTTTGATATTTTAAGGACTTTATTATATATATAGATTGTGTATATATTTAATTTTTTTTTTTACTATATCTGTTTGCATTCTGGAATGAATTTAGACTTTTTAAATAGATATAATGTATATATATTTTAGGAGATTTTCATTGTGTTTCTTTCTTGCTACTTATATAGTGTTATATTTAGTCATATATAGATTAGATTGGGTATATGTATTTTTGAATAAATTTAGAGGTTTTATATAGATATGATGATGATTAATGTTCACTAAGATCGAATTGGTATATCAAACCTTAACAGAATAAGTGATTATTTGTGATTCTTTAAAATTTTGTTTCTATGTTAAAAAAACATTATATATTTTAGAAGATTTTCACTGTGTTTCTTTCTGATTACTTACACAATATTATGCATATCATGAAAAGATTTAGTTACATATAACTACATATCTTGAAAAGATTTAATCACATATAGACTGCTTATATATTGTTAGAAAATCTTTGCTTTGCTTGAGTGGTAAGAGATTTAACCATTATACATTGATTGTAAATATTGCTTGAGTTGTGAATTTTAAGAAAGTTAATGATATATAGTATATATGTTGTAAATATATCTTATAATATGTTGTATATATATTTTATTTTATTTTCAAGATATTTGTTTGCACTCTGGCATGAACCTTGACAGATTTAGTCAAGTATATATTGTGTATATGGTTTGCATTTTTGCTTGATATTTTAAGGACTTTGTTAGACTTTGTTATATATAAATGGTATATATATTTAAAAATTTATAAATGATTTTGTTATATATAGATTATGTATATATTAAAATAAAAAATCAATTACATTTGTTTGCATTCTAGAATGAATTTAGAGGTTTTATATAGATATAATACACATATATTTTAGGAAATTTTCACAGTATTTCTTGTTACTTTTATATATATATATATATCTTAGAGAAGATTTAGTCACATATAGACAACTTATATATTGTTAGAAAGTCTTTTCTTAAGATTTAGTCACATATAGACAACTTATATATTGTTAGAAAGTCTTTTCTTTGCTTGAGTTGTAAGAGATTTAACCATTATACATTAATTATACATATTTGTATAATTCTGAAATGAATTTAGAGGTTATATATATATACAATGCACATATATTTTAGGAGATCGGTGTTTCTTGTTACTTATACAGTGTTATATATACATATATCTTAGAGAAGATTTAGTCATATATAGACTGCTTATATATTGTTAGAAAGTCTTGGCTTTGCTTTGCTTGAGTTGGGACAATATTTACCCCATCCTCAAGAGATTTAACCATTATATATTGATTATACATATTTGTATAATTATACATATTTAGAAGATTTTAGTGGGCTTGTCTTCAATTTAGTTTTAGTGTGAATTATAAGAAAGTTAATGGTATATAGTATATATGTTGTTCTTTTGGATTTCTTCAGCTCTATGTGTGTTTTAGCTGTCCGTGCATTTCAATTCACCAAGTGCTGTCCGTCCAGATAACTTTGGGCCTTCACCAGCCTCAACACCAGCCACTTTGTGGCTGTACTAGTAAATATAACTTATAATACTTTTCATATTTGTGGATTTGCATTTGAAAATGAATTTCTTGCTTTCAAAAATGAATTTTAAAAGATTTAGTTAGATTTTCTAAATTTCTTGCCATCAAAAATGAATTTAAAACAAATTAGTTAGGTATACATTCTGTATATTGCCATTGCATAAATTATTATATATCCAATATAATATACATTGTGAATATATTTTAAAACTTTTTCCACCATAAGTATTTCCATTTTGGCAGGTATTCATTGGTTTTAGTATAGATACAGTGTTCAAATTTTATCTGGGTTTCTTGCTCTTGTGAGATTTGATTATATATACCTAGTGTTATGTATATCTTTAGAAGACTTATATCGGTGCCATATTTCTCTCTTGTTCTGGATACAACCTTTGGTTGTGTCCGCTGCAACGAAAGGCATTATATCCCCAAAAAAAGTTTCGGCATTCCCACCTTAGCAATCTTTGACATATGCCAATGTTATCAGCACTGCATAAATAACATTCACGCGGCCCTATGCCCAACTGAAAATGATTTCCGAGTTTGCGACATGATGAAAACACTGCCTTACACTTGCGTTGAATAGCGATTCTTTGTATGGTTTTGGAGGGTGTACATGGACTTTCAAAACCCTTCAATATATTTAGCACTCTGCGATTATTATTTTCATATTTACATGGTTTAAACCTCTGTGAATTTAATAGGTTTTGATGCCTATGCCTTCACCTCCACCTTCTGCACTCTGCGATTGTTATTTTCAAATTTATATGGTTTAAACCTCTGAATTTTAATAGGTTTTGATGCCTTAGCCTTCACCTTCTCTATTCTTGTGAGTCCACCTTCACTTACATACTCCCAAACAAATTTTCACAGTACAACAATTTGCTCAATGGATGGACGTTAGCTTCACATATCATTGGTGCAGATGTGAACCTCATCGAAATGATGTGAAGAAAATCTCCACTGTCCCCATTATGGGAAACTCCGAAGGTTGCGTCTCCTTGATTTAAACCTCAGCTTTCTTGAATGCCCCTGTTTGTACTAGACCCCTCATGATAAACAAAGCGAAGTTAAAGAAATAAGGAGAACTAACCGGCCAAGCCAAAATCGTTTTGTTGAAATCGAATTGAAAAGCCAAACATCCAATTACATTACATCTTATTCCAAGGGCATTGATTTATTGCTTACAATGTGTACCAAAAACAGAGTAATTAATGCTATAGGATGGAATTGAAAAGCCAAACATCCAATTACATTACTCTGGAAGATTTTCATCGTGTTTACCTGCATTCTAGTGTGAATTTTAAGGAAGTTAATGGTATATACGTTGTATATATATATAATGGTTTGGCTATTTGTTGTCTTGCATTCCGACATGAATCTTAACAGATTTAGTCATGAATCTTAACAGATTTAGTCAAGTATATATTCTGTATATTGCATGCATTTTGGCTTGAAATTATACTGACTTCGTTATATAAAGATTGTGTATATATTTTAAATTTTTTCCCACGATATTTGTTTGCACTATGGCATGAATCTTGACTGATTTTGTTTGCACTATGGCATGAATCTTGACCGATTTAGTCAGGTATATATTGTTTATATGGCTTGCATTTTTACTTGATATTTTAAGGATTTTGTTATATATAGATTGTGTATATATTTTAAAAAGAATTTTCACTATATCTATTTTAAAAAGAATTTTCACTATATCTGTTTGCATTCTGGAATGAATTTAGACGTTTTAAATAGATATAATGTATAGATATTTTAGGAGATTTTCACTGTGTTTCTTTCTTGCTACTTATATAGTGTTATATTTAGTCATATATAGATTAGATTGGGTATATGCATTTTTAATAAATTTAGAGGTTTTATATAGATATGATGATGATTAATGTTCACTAAAATTGAATTGGTATATCAGACCTTAACAATATAAGTGATTATTTGTAATTTTTTAGAATTTTGTTTCTATATTCGAAAAACATTATATATTTTAGAAGATTTTCACTGCGTTTCTTTTTAGTTACTTATACAATGTTATGCATATCTTGAAAAGATTTAATTACATATAACTGCATATCTTGAAAAGATTTAATTACATATAACTGCATATCTTGAAAAGATTTAATCACATATAGACTACTTATATATTGTTAGAAAATCTTTACTTTGATTGAGTGGTAAGAGATTTAACCATTATACATTGATTGTACATATTGCTTGAGTTGTGAATTTTAAGAAAGTTAATGATATATAGTATATATGTTGTAAATATATCTTATAATATGTTGTGTATATATTTTATTTTATTTTCACGATATTTGTTTGCACTCTGGCATGAACCTTGACAGATTTAGTCAGGTATATATTATGTATATGGTTTGCATTTTTGCTTGATATTTTAAGGACTTTGTTATATATAGATGGTATATATATTTAAAAATTTATAAATTACTTTGTTATATATAGATTATGTATATATTAAAATAAAAAATCAATTACATTTGTTTGCATTTTGGAATGAGTTTAGAGGTTTTATATAGATATAATACACATATATTTTAGGAGATTTTCACCATGTTTCTTGTTACTTATATATATATATATATATATATATATATATATATATATATATATATATATCTTAGAGAAGATTTAGTCACATATAGACAGCTTATATATTGTTGGAAAGTCTTTTCTTTGCTTGAGTTGTAAGAGATTTAACCATTATATATTGATTATACATATTTATATAATTCTGGAATGAATTTAGAGGTTTTATATAGATATAATGCACATACATTTTAGGAGATTTTCAAGGTGTTTCTTGTTACTTATATATATATAGTGAGAGAGAAGATTTTAGTGTGCTTGCCTTCATTTTAGTTTTAATGTGAATTATAAAAAAGTTAATGGTATATAGTATATATGTTGTAAATATAATTTATAATACTTTTCCTATTTGTGGATTTGTATTTGAAAATGAATTTCTTGCTTTCAGAAATGAATTTTAAAAGATTTAATTAGATTTTCTAAATTTCTTACATTCAAAAATGAATTTAAAAAAAATTAGTTAGGTATACATTCTGTATAATGCCATTGCATAAATTATTATATATCCAATATAATATACATTGTAAATATATTTTAAAATTTTTTCCACCATAAGTATTTCCATTTTGGCAGGTATTCATAGGTTTTAGTATAGATACAGTGTTCAAATTTTCTCTGGGTTTCTTGCTCGTGTGAGATTTGATTATATATACCTAGTGTTATGTATATCTTTAGAAGACTTATATCGGTGCCATATTTCTCTCTTGTTCTGGATACAACCTTTGGTTGTGTCCGCTGCAACGAAAGACATTGTATCCCCCAAAAAAGTTTCGGCATTCCCACCTTAGCAATCTTTGACATATGCCAATGTTATCAGCACTGTATAAATAACATTCACGCTGCCCTATGCCCAACTGAAAATGATTTCCGAGTTTGCGTCATGATGAAAACACTGCCTTACACTTGCGTTGAATAGCGATTCTTTGGAGGGTGTACATGGACTTTCAAAACCCTTCAATATATTTAGCACTCTGCGATTATTATTTTCATATTTATATGGTTTAAACCTCTGTGAATTTAATAGGTTTTGATGCCTTAGCCTTCAACTTCTGCACTCTGCGATTGTTATTTTCAAATTTATATGGTTTAAACCTCTGAATTTTAATAGGTTTTGATGCCTTAGCCTTCACCTTCTCTATTCTCGCGAGTCCACCTTCACTTACATACTCCCAAACAAACTTTCACAGTACAACAATTTGCTCAATGGATGGACGTTAGCTTCACATATCATTGGTGCAGATGTGAACCTCATCGAAATGATGTGAAGAAAATCTCCACTGTCCCCATTATGGGAAACTCCGAGAAGGTTGCTTCTCCTTGATTTAAACCCCAGCTTTCTTGAATGCCCCTGTTTGTACTAGACTCCTCATGATTAACAAAGCGAAGTTAAAGCAATAAGGAGAACTAACCGGCCAAGCCAAAATCGTTTTGTTGAAATCGAATTGAAAAGCCAAACATCCAATTACATTACATCTTATTCCAAGGGCATTGATTTATTGCTTACAATGTGTACCAAAAACAGAGTAATTAATGCTATAGGATGGAATTGAAAAGCCAAACATCCAATTACATTACATCTTGTTTCAAGGGCATTGATTTATTGTTTACAATGTTTACTCAAAAAAACATAGTAATTAATGTTATATAGATTGGGATATATATCTTTTTTTTAGATTAAAGATATATATCACAGTTTATATAATATTAATTAGTTTATATAATATTAATTACTTTGTTGTTGTTATGTGTATATACAGAATAATTAATGTTATATCTATTGGGATATACATCCTTTTCAAATTTAAAAAGTGTATATCTCAATTTATATAACATTGATTACTATGTTGTTAAATGCATATTAATTTAAAAAAAATTTGTTTTATTGACATGATCATGTTGTTGTTATGCTGCTTTTATTGTCAATGGTTTAATTACATTACAACCTTATTTCTTCTCTAGAAGACCGGGTTACTTGGAGATTTCTAATGCTTTTAACAGATGACTACTAACAGATCATTACTGCTACATTTTGTATATCCCTTATAGTTTTGTTGACCTATGTATACATTTATCTACTGAATTTTGTATATCCCTTATATCACTACTGCTACATTTTGTATATCCCTTATAGTTTTGTTGACCTATGTATACATTTATCTACTGCATTTTGTATATCCCTTATAGTTTTGTTGACCTATGTATGCATTTATAATAATTTTTATCTTTCATTTCTTATTTCTTTTTCAGGGTTGTGTTATTTGAAATTAGATTATTGAAAGAGAATAATACGGAATGAAGTAATAAGGGTTTTTCTTTCTTTGCTAAATAAGCTCTTCCAATCTTATAGCAGAACTATTTTTAAAACACATCTTTGCTAACGGTGACTGTGAAGGAATTGACAGTAATTTTATTTTGGTGACTATGAAGGAATTGACAGTAGTTTTATTTTAACTTTAATAATATAATGTGTGCATATTTGTTCTTTGTAGGTCTCAAGGGTTGATAGAAGTGAACTCGTTCTGTTATTGCATGCCTATGTTCTTTTAGGGTAGTGGGCCCAATCCATAACCTGCATGTCCAAGATATATGGATTTAGTACCAAAGAGGTGGAAAGTCATGAGGAATTTTGAGAGTGTGGAGAATGCTAGATCTATCTTCTCAGCCTAGAATCTTGATTGTTCAGGTACCAACCTTTCAAAGTCTCACATTTTTTTTGTTATTCGGGTGAATATTATGCACTTAATGGAAATCCTGTCCGTAACTTTGAAGTGACAGGTAGAAATCCAAACACCACTTGTCATTTCAAAGTTGCCTGCCAGCAGGATTTGTCACTTCAAGGCTTTTCGGAGTACATTTCGGCTATTGGTTGTTAATTAGATTGTTTAAGAAGGGAAGATTTAAAGTAAGGCTACTGACAAGATTTCCTTTAGGTGTATAATTTTTTTTCGGAGTACATTTCTGCTATTGGTTGTTGATTAGATTGTTTAAGAAGGGAAGATTTTAAGTAAGGATACACTCAACTCTTAAGTACATTTCTGCTATAGGTCATTGATTCCACTGTTTGAGAAGGTAGGATTTCAAATGAGGATATGTGCAACTCTTAAGTAATTTTTTTGTTATTGGTTATTGTTTTGACGGTTTGAGAAGGGAGGATATATATTTATTTCTGATTATCATTATTAACTTTTGATCATTTAATAAGTTGCACATTTGTTTTCAATGGAGTTGTTGGTTCAATGAATGCAATGAAATTCTGTTTATATATTTATTTCTGATTATTATTATTAACTTTTGATCATTTAATAAGATGTACATTTGTTCTTAAAGGATGATAGAAGTAAACCGGTTATCTGATGTTGCATGCATGTGTCTTTTTAGGATCATCGGCCCAATCCATAAATTGCAAGATATATGGATTGAGTACCAACGAGGTAGAAAGTTATGAGGAAGTTTTCCCAATGTGGAGAATGCTTGTGTATCGTCTAACCATAACATCTTCACTATTCAGGTACCAACTTTCAAGGTAGCTAGATTATCTCACTTTTTTGTTATTAGTTGTTCAGTGTTCATGTACCAATCAATTAGATAGTTTCACTTTTTTCTTATTAGTTGTTCATTGTTTAGGTACTAACCTTCCTTTCAAAGTAGTTAGTGTCTCACATTTTATGATATTTTTTTTTTCTTATTAGTTGTTCATTGTTTAGGTACTAACCTTCCTTTCAAGGTAGCTAGTGTTTCACATTTTATGATATTGGTTGTTGATTAGAATATTTGAGGAGGGAGAATTTTAAATAAGGATAAAAGCAACTTTTAAGTAATTTTTGGTTATTGATTAGACTATTTGAAGAGGGAAAATTTTAAATAAGGATATATGCAACTCTTAAATACTATTATGTTATTGGGTGTTGATTAGAGAAGGGAGGATTAAATAAGGATATTTTCAACTTTAAAGTACTATTTATGTCCACAATTTATATTTTCTAAGTACTTATTTAGATGTTTTTAGCTATAGACGCCACCTCTTGTCTACCTATGCATAATAGTAGAAATTGAAGATAATATATATTTATTTTACTTTACATTGAAGAAGGCATTTCAAGACTTGTCATAGAGGTAGAGTGGTTGTTTTGGTCAATTTTTTTGCAATGCATGCCTTAAGGTAACACGCCATAAAAGGAATTGGAGGTTTGTACTAACTTTGTAGTGTAAAGAAACACAACAGATCTAAAATGAAACATAGTTTCAAGCTTTCCCAAGAAATTCAATTGTTTTGGATTGGTATTGAAAACATATGGCTATGGTATCCAATGTTAACAATTAAACTACATTTTTGAATCAAATTTATTTGAGCTATTTATTAATTTTATATATCAAAATGTATACAAGTTGATTGGATGAAATTTTTGGCATTGATTTTTCAACGAAAAATCATTTATTCTACATGTTTTATGCATACATATACCATAATCGACAACCAACCTGTCCATGCATGTCTAGGTGTATCCCTAGCTGGACATCCCTTGATTCCTTGTCCTCTCCTTCGAATCAATGTTTGGATGGTTCCCTTCTCTAATGAATCTCATACGATATATAAATTTCAAAGGGATTTTCAATGGGTCGGGGTCTCCAGCTAGTGTTGCCTCCTTTCATCATGTTATCTCTCAATGTGTACTTGATGGTAAAACCCTAATTCACAAGGTACAACCCAAGAGGGAATTACTAGGATGGTCACCATTGTCACTTAAGTAACCTATCCTCTTCACTTTAGTTCGACTCTCCTTTAGCTCAAGGGGGTATCCCTAGTAGGATTACCAAAGCTAAGCAATGAGGCACAAGGTGATATGAGAGTAGCTTTAGCAAAAGAATGTTTTTGTATTTTAGGAAATAAAAAGGGTGATGGAAGGAAATAGAGATTAATGCCAATCCAACAAGGGAAATGGAGTAAGGGGGATCTAAGGGGGATTATTTTCTTATGTGTTAGCAATGGAAGTAAGGGCAAAGGATTCAATAACCTCCACGCTAATTTTGCTAGAATTTCATGTTGAAATTCTACAAGGAAGAGGTCCAAAAGGATCCACCTTCAATTAGGCAACTCAAATTTACCCTAGCGAAATCAATGAACATTCCTAGAGGATATATAAAGCAAGCTAGCAATTAACAATAACTAAGATAACAATGAAGAGACAAGATGAGTTACCTAGAATTTAATGCAGGAATTCTACAAGGAAGAGGTCCAAAAGGATCCACCTTCAACTAGGAAACTCAAATTTACTCTAGCGAAATTAATGAACATTCCTAGAGGATATATAAAGCAACCTATCAATTAACAATAACTAAGATAACAATGGAGAAACCTAAAGAGTTACGTCACATGCAAAACCCCTTCCAACATGTAGATTTTACCTTTCAAATAGATCAAGCTTCTAGTCTTACCTATGTAGAAGAAACCACACTAAGATTTAAGTACCAAAATATTATGCACTCAACAAAGAAAGAGCTCTTATACACATCAAATATACTCGAAGAAAGATATGTCTATTAAATTCCAAAATTCCAACCATTTAAATACGATGGAGAGAGAAAATATTTATATATAATTGAGCTCTGAATCTCCTTTACAGTAAAATAATAATATTTTTTCTAGATCCATTAATTTCTCCAACAATAAACATTAAAATAATAAACTGCTTCCAAAACCACAATTTAGGAAGTATTAAATCGCATAACTATTAAGAAAAGGCTCCTTGAAAGTTGGACATTTCTCCTTAGGGTTTTCAACAGGCCTTGGAGAAAGTGCCTTTTCCATAACTCCCTTGGATGCTAGACACTCTCCCACG
>SNQJ01S0096435.1:18926-31601 GCA_010110895.2 Picea sitchensis | reverse complement strand
AAGAAATTGACAAGATGTTAGAAGTTGGTGTCATAGAACCTATGGAAGAATCATAACGGATCAACCCTATGGTGGTGAAGGAAAAGAAGAAAGGGGGAATCATGATTTGTGTATATTTGATAAATTTGAATGATGCTTGCCTATATGATCATTTTCCTACCCCATTTATAGATGAAGTGTTAGAGAACGTACGAGGTCAACAAGATTATTCATTTACAGATAGGTTTTCAGGATATCATTCGATCGGGATAACACTAGAAGATAGACACAAGACAACATTTGCTACATAATGGGGATCATTTTAGTATACAATAATACCATTTGGGTTGAATAATGCACCTCCAATTTTTTCAATGGTAGTAGTAGCAACCTTTAAGGAATTTATTCACAAGTTTTTGGAAGTTTACTTGTATTATTGGACAATGTTTAGTTTACTGAAGGAGCATGTGGAAGTATTAAGATTGATTTTAGGTAGATGTAGTCAATGCCATATTTCATTGAATATTAAGAAATGTATTTTCAACACACCTTTTGTTATTTTGTTAGGGAATTTGATGTGTAAACAGGGTCTGCTAGTTGATCCTACTAATTTTTTTGTCATTGTGAACTTACCACCACCTAAATCAGTGTGCCAGTTGAAGAGTACACTTGGTCATATAGGGTATTAGGGGAATTTCATCATGGGACATGGAAATATTACTGCGCCAATGGAGAAATTACTGAAGAAGGACAATAAGTATGAGTGAAATGAAGAGTGCTAGTAGATTTTGGATATTTTGAAGAAGAAGATCATTACTATGCTAATTTCAATGTTTCCATACTGGGAAAAAAAAAATCGTGTGCATGTCTATGCATCTGCAACAACATTAGGAGCAGTATTGACACGGCGAGGGGAAGGTGATATAGATCACCCTATAGCACTTGCAAGAAGAAAGTTAGCATATTAAGAACAAAACTACAATACTACATAAAGGGAAGGATTAGCTATGGTGTATCCATTGCAAAAATTCAGACATTATTTGTTAGGGAAACAATTCAAGATTTTTAAAAATCATTCTGCTCTTAGATATTTAATCAGTAAGAGAGTGTTGGGGGGGGGAGAATATGCAATTGGATACTATTGTTTCAAGAATTTGAATTTGAAGTTGTGGTGAAGCCTGAAATATTGAATGTAGGACCAGATCACTTATCCAAGATAACTAATCGAGAAGATCCCAATAATTTGGAATACAAATTCCCAAAGGCAAAATTGTATTTAGTACGGATAGTTGATGAGTATTTTGTTGACATTATGGAGTTTTTTATTACAGGATTTACACCAAAGTAATTTAATACTACATAGAAGAAAAATTTGGTGGCCAGAGATGAAGACTACCAATTGATTGCAGTTCATTTATACAATTTTGAAGCATATAACATTTTGAGGAGATGTGTTATGGATCATGAAAGACCTATCATTTTAGTAGAAGCAAGTGAAGGGATTTTTGGAGGACACTATGAAAGGAAAACCATTGTGCATAAGGTATTACGTGTAGGATTATGGTGGCCAAGAACTCACAAGGATTCAAAGGAGTAATGTCAGAATTGTGATGTTTGTTAGAGAATTGGAAAGCCATCCAGGAGGGATGAGATTCCATTGAGACCTCAAGTAACTCTACAAGTGTTTGAAAATGGACAGTAGACTTTGTAGGTCCAATTAATCCACCAACAAGAGGGTCAAGAGTTAGATATATTATTACAACAACAAAATACTTGATTGGATGGGTTGAGGCAACAACAGTGAAGGATTGTAGCCCAGAGACTGCAACACGCTTTTTATTTGAACATATAGTTACAAGGTTTGGATGTCCAATAATTTTGATGGGTGATCAGGGAACTCACTTCATCAATAACACAATCCAGGAAATGCTAGAAGAATTTGAGATACATCATCAGAAGAACACTCATTATCATCCTTAGGAAAATGGGACAATAGAAGCATTTAACAAGATATTGGAAAATGCCTTGACCAAGATTTGTAATGTAAACAAGGATGGTTGGTACTTGAAGGTATCAATAGTGTTATGGGATTATAGAACTACATGCAAGAAGATAACAGGGAAAATACCTTTTAGATTGATGTATGGACAAGAATTAGTAGTTCCCTTGGATTATTTGATACCAAGTCTRCRCATTGAATCTATTACAAACATGAMAGAAARAGGGTAAACCTAGGAAATATTATATAAACTCATGGAATTAGAAGAAGAAAGAATTATAGTTGGTTTCCATCAAGAGGTACATAAAGAAAATGATAAAGCCTAGCATGATAGACATATTAAGAAGAAGAAATTCAAATTAGGATATATGGTTCTGGTCTATGACACTAAATACTTGCAACACCCAGGGAAGTTCAGAATGCACTGGCTAGGACCATATGAGATCAATTCTGTCACAGATGGAGGTGTTGTGCAATTGAAGGACTTAACATGAAACAAAATGCAAGGAATGGTGAATGGTAGTCAACTAAAACTATATAGGGACAATTGACTTACCAACCCTCAGTAATTACAGTGTAGAAAGTAGAATTGTACATAATGTATATAGTAGGAAGAAAAAAATGAAAAAGTAAAGAAAAATTAGAAGAAGAAGAAGAAGAAGAAAAAAATTAGGAAAAGAAGAAAAATGAGAAAAATCCAAAGGAATAAGTGGTAGATAGACATTTGAGAATGGAAACATGAAAAAAATAGTAGACTAGTGTGAAAATAAGTGAATATATTGTGCGCAGGACAACTATGACAGAAGAAAAGTCCAGTGCACCATAGAAATATGACAGTAGAAAAATATTGCACACCAGAAAAATGAAAAAGTCGAGAAAAGAAAAACCAGTCGCCGAAAAAATGAGGCATAGAACGAACATTTATTACAGTGGAGGAAGCATGCCTGGTAAGATTTGGAACATTTATGACATCACTATAGAAGAAAAAATCGTGTTTGGAAAGCCACATTGTGAATTCGAGCAAATATAAAGCTAAGGAGTAAGAAGCTAAGAGTGAACAAGTGACTTAGAAGTTAGTCAGTGATATTTCCGAGCAAACCCACACAAATTTAAGCATGATGGAACCACCGAAGGTCGAAGCTCCTAGAAGGACAACGAGGAAAACATGTAGCGTCACGAGGTCACTACAGGAGCCAACAATGGAAATGAAAAACCATACACAACTAGAGGGATTGGTTGATGTGGATGCCATCCCTTACCTGATCATCAAACTAGTGAGGCCTATAGTGGTGGAGGAGAAGGATCCATCCCCTTCTACAAGACAAGTGGATATTGACCCAAAGAAAATGGTAGAAGATAAAAACCTGATGCAACAACCTAACATGGAAACCGTCCGACCAACAAATGAAGAAGATGAGGAAATAAATGAGTCTGACGAGAAAAGGGTTTAATCTGGCATAGAGCTAGTGTATCAAGAGAAGATACAAGTAGAAGAGATAATGGAATAGAAGGAGTCTGGTGCAAAAGAGGAAGAGGAAGAGAAAATGCACCAAGAGTCAAGGTGGTCAAGGGAGCCAACAAAGGGGAAAGGAAAGAAAAAAGTTCACAGGTCACCGCGCAAGTAACCACTTGTAACCCTTGTGCTACCACGTATACCAACATGAGTACATTTTTTACTAGATTTTCTAGGATGCGTAGATAAATTGCACTATGCAGACCACGATGTAAGAGGCAGAGACAAGTTTCCAAAATTTGAGAAACAATTATACCTGGAGAGCAGAGGGGTCAATGCGAAAGGAGTACTGATACTAGAACCCAAACAATGGATAACAGGTTTATATAACACAAGCATAATGAACCTGCTAGATATCCCTCATTTTGGAAGGGGTAAGGATCTAAATAACTACATCAAACAATTACTGTAAGTAATGCATAGAGGAATTCTATGGTTGGATAGTCTAGTCTCAATTGATGTCAAGCTAATTGCCAAAATAACAGGCCTGCCCACAGATGGTGAGAAACCTACATTTCTGGATGACAAGACCAAGGAGAAATCCTTGGTAGAGGAAATGAATAAAACCTATGGAACAGAGAGAGGATCGAGGGGGGTCATTATAAAAAGAATCAATGAATCCAATACAAGGTTAGTGAAAAATATTATGTCTTGTAAATTGCTAAGGAAGTGTCACAAAGAAGATGCGCCATCAGAGGTGATAGAAGCAGTTGTGCAGTGTGCAAAAGCGACTGTATTTAGCTCGAGTCCATACTTGTTAAATCTATTTCTGGATGATTTTAAAGATGCTTAGGACTTAGGAATGAAGTTCCACTATTTGTGGTTACTCATACTTATTTCTTTAGAGGGATGGAAACACCCCAAATACAACGTATTCTGTCAGATACTTGAAAAATCCACACAACATGATAAGTAGAATTGTGGCACACAACTATCGAAAAGGAAAGACAGACAGACTCCAACATATTTGTGACATATTTGGAAGAAATACAGGAAAAGGTGGTTGAAACTTGTAGTATCTAACCTGAGGTGGTAGAGGAATACAAGAATATAGCCAACTTCAAAGCATCAAGGTACAATATGTGGATCCAAGAAAAAAAGTATCCATAGAAGGAGTGGTTGCAGATGAGATATTGTGTCACAGTAGAGGAAGTGTAATGGGAAATGAAAGACTAGCAGGAGGAATGGAAGGATCTAGTGGATTCATCAAAACATAAGAAACCATAGAAAGTGGGCTCCTCACAGAAGAAGAGTAACCCGGTAGGAAATATAAGAAAAATAGTAGTTCACCCAAAAAAAACAGGGGGGAGCACAACAACAAGAACACTTATACATTAAAAGGATTTATCCAATCCTATTGTTGGACCTTGACCAAGTTTTGGGAGTTTCTTGGTCATGTTTACCTATTTTGGGACTTCGAAAGCCTGTCGAAGGAGGAGCGCAAGTCAAAGCAGAGATCACGAGATATTGGCCCCCTTTTGGGTTTTTGGAAATATGTAATGGGAAGGGGATGTCAGCCCATGGGTTTACCCATGTTTAGGATTATTTTGTAATGTATATATAGAAGGATAGGAAATATAGAAAGAGGTCGGTGTGCTAAGTGCTAAAGGAATGGCTAAGTGATAAATCTATGCGATCAAAGGATTGTAAATGCTCTATGCATACTGTGCAAGACCTGTAGAGCTGAGTGAAAGTCCCTGTGAGAGACTGTAGAAGGATTTGGGTTGTAACTCAAGGAATAAGGATCTAGCGAGCCGCACAAATCTTCTTTCCTATGTAGAGTAATGATTTTGAGACTCTGTGCTTGTAACCGATTGACCGAAGACAATAAAAAAGAAGAGTTGGTGGGCGTAGCCCCAGGGTGGGGGTGAACCATGTAAACCTTGTTTGATGTGTTTTGTGCTTTGTCTTGATGTAGTTACATATCATATGAGAAATGATTTGATATGTTTAGATAGATATATTGATTATTGGTGCTTATTATATGTGAGAATGTTAGATCTGATCTAGATATTCATGCTTAGTTCTTGATATGTTTGTGTTGATCCATTTGTATATGCTAAGTGCTTGTATACTATAGATTAGTGTGAGTGTTGTGAAGCTTTGTCTTATAAGTGAAGTGGTTATTGACTATATATTGAGGAACTAATGGTGTTAAGTACTTTAGTAAGATGTATAATCACATATCTGTGCCCTAGCTAAGGTTGCAGACACTTGAGTCTTGCAACCACCCCTGCCTCTACCTTGGGTGAGACTTCATCTTCTTTGCAGGTGTTTATAAAAGGGCCAGTAGTTAGGGACTTGTTGGTGTGTTTTTGTAGCGTTGAAACCTAGGTATACCCCTGTACCAACAAATGGTTCCATTGTCGGGACTTGAAATTGTGATTTCTAGGAACTGAGAAAGAAGAAGTTGTGTGCAAAGATTCATCTTGAAATTGTGAAAGCTCTGTGCGTAGATCTATGCCCTAGTGTGAATTATTATACTTGACTTATAAAGATATGTGCTAAAGAAATAAGATCATATCTGAAAGAAATAATCTCAATCTAAAGAAAATAAGATCAGATATGAAAGAAAGAAGCCTGATCTGAAGAAAAAAAGATTAGATTTGAAGGAGAGAAACAAGATCTGAACGCTTGGCACTCTAAGAAAGGTAAAAGTGGAAATTTTTGACTAAAAGAGGTAAGATATGTAAGATTTGTACTCTAATAAAGCTAAGAATAGTTAAAAGTTTTAAGATCTGGAAGCTTTGTGCTCTGTAGAAGTAAGATAAGTGGAAATTTTTGTTTCTATAATATGGATCTAGGTCTGTTTAATAGAGTCTGTTGTAGTTTGAAAGATAGGTCATTAATAGATGAAATAAGATTTTATATGAGTAGATTTGATAAAAATAGTGAAAGATATATTATACCCATGGAACGAAAGAATGTTGGGACTAACGAATGGATGCAGGATCCTAGAAAGAATTTGTTGCAAGATAGGTCCCATGATCCTAGTGCGCAGTACAAAAAAAGATTGGGATCATTTAAAAGGAAGAGAGGATTAACCCTCTGTTACATTTGCAGAAGGTTGGGACATCTTGCTAAGGAATGTCCTGGTGGAAGACCTAGTTGTCTTTGTTGCAAAGCTCTAGACCATGAAGTATTGGATTGTCCTAGAATGATTGAGAAGCTTGAAAGAATGATCCTAAATCAAGAAAACCCTAAGAAAGATCCAAAACCTACAAATGAACCTTAGAAAGAATCAAAGAAAGCATTGCTATAGATGAAAGAAACCCTGAATGACCACCAACATGTTATCTTATCAGAGATCTTCAAAGAGAAGGAATGCATCGAAGAAATAATATGAGACTTCGACATTGACTATGTTATGGATGAGGAAACATAGATGAATATTATGCCAGAAAGAACCTGGGAAGCTATAGGAAGGCCTGCTATGATCCCTTCACTAGGAAAAATAAGTTTATTCAGAGGAAAGATTGTAAACCTATGTGGAAGGCTCGCTTGGATACCTATGACTGTCAATGAAACTTCGACAGAAGAAGACTTTGAGATTATTAAATTTGTTGAAGACAACGCCCCGTTTACCATGCTAATAGTAAAACCTTGGATTGATAGAGATAAAGCTAGATGAAAGGAAGAAGAAGAAGTTTTGGAACATAAGAAGAAAGAGTTAAAAGAATTTATGACTAGAAGGATCGCACACTTGATTGAGGAACAGTAGAGTAGATCAAAGATATTTAATACTAGAAACTCGAATGTTGAAGCTAAGAGAACACTAGAGGATCCACATAAGATTGAGTTACCCATCCAAGACAGAGAATAAGTATTATCTAGGAACTGTAGGAAATAATTCCAACAGAGCTAAGTAACTAATACCAAAGAAGAAAATAATCAGAATGAGAAAAGAACTAACGAGACAAATCTCACTGGAAAGAAGTGTAGAAGGTTAAGAAAGAAGAGGGCTAATACTAAAAGGTCACAGGAGGTTCTAGAGGAGACCTCACAGAAAGAAAAATTGCAGAATTGGAGCTTCGCCAAGATATCAGAACAACGACACATGAAACTTCGCCATGATGAAGCAATATAGCCGTTGGGTCCGATATATCCATTCAACTTCCGCTCCAAATGGATAGAAAATAAATAAAGGTTCATCACCCGACCATTAGACCACACCATAATGGATCAAACAGGATTTAATGGAGGATCATAACTGTTGCAAGACAACCATTGTCGAATTACCTATTTATCTCTTCGTGCCATGCACTAATAACACTTTTGCCAATCAAGAATTTGAGCCCACAGAATAAACCGAGTTTATACAGTGATCATTGTGCTCTTGTTCTCTATCTCATTACCATCTCTGAGTTGTTCCCCGATCCCTCGAATTGTTTACCTCGAGTGCATATGTCAGAATCATTCATCGTTGTAGAGAAAGTCATTAAGGAAGTTTTGATCGAATTGATGACAAAGAGAGTCATGTCAGATAGAGGAGTGTCTATAGGTTTCCAAGAATATTCGACGAGAGCACTGCAGGCCTCTTCGTCCACTACTCGAGCTGGACCATCTCGACCAGCTGCTGAGAAATGCACGAAGCACAAAGATGATATCATGAATGCTAAGATGATTCCAAGCATTCTACCTGCTTATCTACCACCTCTGAGAAGCACAATAAACTGAGATAGTGTGCCCAGAGACTTTGAATACACATTGGTCACTGCGTACCTTCTGAAATAAGTGCATGCAGTTTGTCTTGATTAGAATAAGCTCGCAACTTTGAAGTTTAGCGACTTCAACCTTAGCGACATAAAGGTTTACAACATGCTCGCCCCACATAATTATCTGACAAGAAACAAAGGAAGGAAATCCAAGATTACTCCTCAATCATGGACCATGAACCTCGCGCAGTCCATGCTGCTTAATGTAACGAATATTCCTCACTTCGAGAGGTATCAAAAAGTGAACATGTGCGTCAAGTTGTTGTTGTCGTGCTATCATGGAGGATAATTATGGTTGAATCACTGCATCACAGTGGATCTGACTTTGATTAATTGGATCACAGGGATTAGCATGCAAGGCCCTGACCCAGAGGATATCTACCCCAGAAAGACCATAGATCACGCTCTCACCTAGATAATCAAGGATACTTATGGAGATGTAGAGAAGGTCATGCGAGGCTACAAGGTATCCTCTATCCAGAGCAGCGCAGTGCGCCTTGCCTATCAGTTAATCGCAAAGAAGCTAGTTCACAAGAACCGAGAAACCCAAGTAACTGGATTTGTATTTGACCTCACAGGGAAGTGCGTGGAGGGACTACAGATGAATTGGGTGAAGTACCTCGTGAACTAGCTAGAACTAGATTGTAGGGAAGTGCAGGATCAAGGATAAGAATTCCACTTCAGTTGGCTTCTTATCCTGATCACTTTCATCGCATGGGAGATGCCAGAAGGTGCAACCTTCCTGGACATCGAGCTATTTGAACCTATGGTCATGAATTTCAGTACGTTTTAGTACTCCAGTGACATGAAAAATCAGTGGTAATCAAATGTCATATTCCACACGTATTATAACCAGTTGAAGTTAGCCATACAGGCCACACCTCGCATGACTCCGAACACACTTCACAAGTTTAGGCCCTTGATGAAATTTAGTGCAGACCACCATTTTATATATATCATAGTGTGCGTTGATGAGAATAAACAACATCTACAGTCATACTACAAGTTAACGGAGGAAGACTTGGAGGAGATTACCTAGGAATGGTTAATGGACCTCCTTGTTCCAGCGGACTCCATAGAAATCTCTGATGTTGACAGCCCCAAAACTGCGTTGGATACAACTGGACATAGCAAGATAAAGAAGACCGAAAAGGTCCATGATTTAGACAGAGCATCCATGAAGACCGCGTCCATATCGACAGAGCAAGGAGGTGATGGCACAAAAGTCGAATAGAATAAAGGCGAGGTTACACCACCACGAGACGAGGAGGATCCCTTGAAGAAAAGGAAGGATTCCCCTTCGAAACCTTCTTCAAGGAAGAAAATGAAAGCAACTAGAACCAAATTCGATACCACCCTCACCTCAGATGACTTCGACTTCATCATCACAAAATTGAATTATGCTTCGCTGGAGATAGAAGAGAAGAAAGAAGCTAAGCAGGAGGAGGTGTTCAGTCGCATTAAGGATGAAATCCAAGGAGTGCAGTAGGCACTACAGTCCAACCACATAGTATCCATTGTGCCCCTAATAGTTGGAACAACATAACTAAGTGATGAGCCCACTCAACTACATCACATTGTTGATACAATTGAACATCGCCTTCGATGAGCCCAAGAAGAGACAACACAAGCCACCCAGGCTTTAGGGCAAGTACATAAATACCTTGAGGACCAAAGAAGTTCTATAGAAAAGGAAAAACTTTCTCTCCAAGAGAAATGGGATGAAGAAAAAGTAGAACTAGAGCAAAGCAAGGAACAGTTGCTCACCGAGCAACTTGAAGTTAAGGAAAGAGTCAACAGAGCACTTCGCTCTGTGACAGTCATCGAAGTATAGATAGAGGAACAAGTTCCACAGTAGGTGGCACAACTGGAAGAGGTAATCCAAAAGCTACATCAACGCATTTCCGACTTAGAGCTTTGTGCAGTACCTAAAACCCCACAAGAGATAAGGAACCAAAGGGAAGCAGTTTCCCGCAGTGCAATTAAAAGATTAAAATATCTTGCCTTGGAGTGCAAGTATCATAGTAACTGTAGCACCCAGACCTATGAAAATATCACTGAAAACCTGGAAATGCAGACACTGGAGTCACAACTCCACGAAGTGAAGTAGCACGCAAATACACTACAGATGCAGTTGAAGGCCCTGTCAGCTGTCAAAAGGATGAAGAGATCTAAAGAACTATGCACAACTCAGTAGAAAATCCATATGCTTCAAAGAAAAGTGATGGGCGTCACCCAACAACTTCAACCGGTGATAGATAAGGCATGCATTTTGTTTAGAGAGGTCGAGAGCCAAGGAGAAGAGCTAGAACATGTCATCCTCACAATAGAACAATGCTTAGAAGGATGAGTGAATGACACAGTGATCCAGGAATTCATCGAACAAGAGGCCACAACAAAGAAGCAAGTCAAAGAAGCTCGATCCAAGCTCGAGTGTTCGAGGCATAATTGATAAGATTGTAGTGACTCAAGATGAGTCACAGGTGAGTGTTGGGGGCCCGTTGTCCCTTGACCAAGTTTTGGGAGTTCCTTGGTCATGTTGACCTATTTTAGGACTTCGACAACCTGTTAAAGGAGGAGAGGAAGTACAACCAGAGATCATGGGATCTTGGCCCCCTTTGTTTTTGGGAATATGTAACAGGAAGGGGATGTCAACCCATGGTTTTACCCATGTTTAGACCTATTTTGTAATGTACATATAGAAGGATAGGCAATATAGAAAGAGGTTGGTGTTCTAAGTGCTAAAGGAATGGCTAAGTTCTAGATCTATGTGATCAAAGGATTGTAAGTTCTCTGTGCATACTATGTAAGACCTATAGGGATGAGGGCAAGTCCCTGTGAGAGACTATAGAAGGCTTTGTGTTGTAACGCAAGGAAGAAGGATCTAGCGAGATGCATAGATCTTTTGTCCTGTGTGGAGTAACGGTTTTGAGGCTCTGTGCTTGTAACCGATTGACCAAAGACAATAAAGAAGAAGAGTTGGTGGACATAGCCCCAGGGTGGGGGTGAACCACGTAAAGCTTGTGTGATGTGCTTTGTTCTTTGTCTTGATGTAGTTACATATTATATGTGAAATGCTCTAATATGTTTAGATATATCTATTCATGCTTGGTGCTTATTATATGTGAGAATGTTAGATCTGATCTAGATATTCATCCTTAGTGCTTGATATGCTCGTGTTGATCCATTTGTATATGATAAGTGCTTGAATATTGTAGATTAGTGTGAGTGTTGCGAAGCTTTGTCTTATAAGCGTAGTGGTTATTGATTGTATATTGAGGAACTAACAGTGTTAAGTGCTTTAGTAATCTGTATAATCATAGATCTGTGTCCCAGCTAAGGTTGCAGACACTTGAGTCTTGCAACCACCCCTGCCTCTAACTCGGGTGAGACTTCATCTGCTTCGTAGGTGCTGTCAAAAGGGTCGGTAGTTAGGGATTTGTTGGTGCGTTGTTGTAGCATTGAAACCTGGGTCTGCCCCTGTGCCAACACCTGTCACACACTAGAAAAACTACTTAGAGTCCACTACTCGAGAAATACATAGGGAATATAACATCCTAGTGCAACAAGGACAAGCACAAGGGGAAATACCATAGACATATACCCCAATCACAACAGAGAAAATAGATTCAAGGCCACTTAAGAGAATAATTTTACAGTCAGAAGGAGTGCACAAGAAAATGAAGGCATATAAGGAGGTCCCCCAGCATACCATAATAGAAGATGATGCAAAATTAGTCGCGGAAAGAGTACAAAATCATACAACAGAAGCATATGAAGATGCATAAAAACAAAGAGAGAAGATAATGCAAGAGATGATAGAGGTCAAGCAGGTCTTGGAGCAGATACAATTCACCAAGGCACAACACAGATAAAAGACACATCAACAACAAATAGTGCAATAATAGGACATGCCAGCACAGACTGAGTAGGAGACATTATAGATAACACCATTGGACAGTGAAAAATTTAGCATTACTAAAGACATGTTGCAAATAGACGAAGACATGGTGTAGAAATAGGTCAAGTGCATGGAGCAAATGGAATTGGTATTGGATAAGATACCAACAAAAGTGCTAAATAGGTTGCAGATGAGTGTCGCACAAGAAGTACAATCGAGAGCTAGCATAAATGCAAAAAACTTGGAGACAACCAAGGAAGAGAAGGAGGTGCTAGAGATAGTTCTCAAAGAAGTGCAGATTGAATGAGAGGAGGATAAGCAATGTGCAAATAAACTGGAGAAAATACTTGAGGAAGTATTCCAAATTATCCCAGACAATGCACTAGCAGGATAACTCAACGTGGAAGAAAAGATAAGAAGGATAGCACAAATGATATATGGGTATAAACATGACATAGTAGAGTTGGTTGGGAATATGACACCAACCACCCCTCCAGAAGTTCGATGAGATAGGATGTTAAGCCCTAATATTGGCTCATTACCCCTTAATTGGGGCATATTAGATTAG
>SNQJ01S0096434.1:0-28439 GCA_010110895.2 Picea sitchensis | reverse complement strand
ACAAAGATGGAAGAATATATGTTAGAGACCAATGCTGATCCCAAGATCATTCTCGGAGGTGAAAAGACAAATGAACAATTTATCAATATCACCTTAAGGATCATCTACTTCTAGAAGTTATGAAAGTCAAGGAATTGGTGGAGTAATTCTTCAAGGTGTTCCACCTAATGTCAGAAATGACCCTGGAGCTTCTCAAGAAACAAGATAAAAGATAGAAATGGATTAAATGAGAAGAACAATTAGGAAAATGTAGAATGATATTACTAGACTCAAGAGAGGTGATACTATTATTCCACCAAATTCAAATACGAGATCTCCATTACAAGATCATAAAATAAGAAATAGTAGAGTTGAAGAACATATACCAAGAGCACCCAAAGTTCCAATGTTGTTTTGTTACAAGAAATTGTAGAAGAACATTTTGAAAAATTTGATCAAGAAATTAATATTAACCAAGACCAAGTTTTGGAATTAGTACAAATGGATAAAGGATCATCGTGTTTTTATATATTTGATGAAAAATAAGATATTGACTTTTTACAAGATGATGTTTTCTAGAATAGAACACATTTAAATAAATTCAAGACTTGAGAACAACCTGAAAAAGAAAAGGAAAAATCTAATGCTCCAAAAACATCAAAACAACAACCAATTGTTAATCAAACAAAGAATCCACTACAATGAATTATAATCTGGTTGATAAACTATCCAAGCTCAAAATTACTTTACCTTTCATGGAGGTAGTTAAGATACCTCAACAAAGAGAAAATATTTTGAAGATACTGGATGATACAAATTCAAGAATAGAAGCAGTTGTGACGACTACAAGGCAACACCATAATGTTTCATTAGTAAGACCAAGGGGAAAATTCCCACCATTTTAGATATTAATAGAAATTCACGATTTCACATTACACAATTGTCTTGTGGATAGTGGAGACACTAACAACAACATGCCACTATGAGTGATGGAAGCACTTGGAATGGAATGCATGAAATACCATGAAATAGGTGAGATCATATATGCCATAGATTCAAGAAAAGTCCCAACCTATGGTGGAATTAAAGTTTTTTGTGCATGGATAACTGTAACACCTCATATTACCACAATTTTCACTATTGTAGTTGTTGATTTGACTCTAGAATATGGAATTGTGTTGGGAAGAGATTGGTACTCATTAATTGGAGGATGTATCATGAATGATGGAAATTGAATGATGCTTCCAAAGAAATATGGGACTATGATCAGATTTCCTTGAGAGCATAGAAAGCCCATATCATTTAAGAAAAAGGAAAATGAAGTAATGAAAAATTATGTTGATGCTGGAATTGAAAATTGTGTTGTTTTTAGTACAGAACAAACAAATCTGTCCAAGCATGATGAAGCAAATTCCTTCCAAGGTTTTTGGAAAACGATGTTTGATGGCGCTTGCTCTAAGTTTGTAAATGGAGTTGGCATTTTTTTAAAAAGTTCTCAATATGGTATCTGTCCACATGTTATCAAATTGGAATTCCCATGTACCAATAATGAAGCTGAGTATGAAGCATTGATTCAAGGAATGATTATCGCCCTTCAAATGAAAGTAGAAAAACTGGTCATAACTCGGGACTCAGAGTTGGTTATCAATCATATCAAGAAGAAGTACAAAATTAAGAAAGAAAAATTGAAACATTATGCAAGAAGAGTTTGTGAACTCATGGATTCTTTTAATTCTTTCAATATCTCTTTCATTCCTAGAGAAAATAATCAAATAGATGATTCATTGACTATAGTTTCATCTCTTTGCAATTCAGATGATTCTTAGAGTTAGAGTACCTTTCATGTAAAGAAATGTTTTTGGCATTCAATACCTGATAATCAAGAATACTTGTAAGTTTTTGAAAATGATGAACATGTTGCAAACTTCCTCACTGTTAATTACTAAATACTATCAAATGATTCAGAAGAGAGCCAAGATCCATGAAAGGAAATTTATGATCAAAATTTTGTACTCAATCCCAAAAACTATGTCAGTTTGGAATCTCTTTTATACAAGAGATGAACAAACAAATATTTTAAATACAAAAGAAGAATCATTTGTTAGGAAGGTTTAAGAGACACAAAATATCAACATTGGTACTCCTAATTCTCCAAAGTACATAAATCTTGGTACTCACTGCACCACTAAATAAATTGATCAATATAATCAAATTTTCAAAGATTTTCAGGACATTTTTGCTTGGAGTTATGATGATTTAAAATAATATGATAAGTCCATATTCCATCATGTCATACCATTCAAAGAGGGATCAAAACCTTCTGAGAAAAAATTAAAAATGATCAACCCCAACATAAAACCTCTAGTGAAGATAAAACTGGAGAAACTAAAAAAGGTTGGTATAATTTTTTCTATCAGACATTCAGAATGGCTCTCAAATCCTTTGGTGGTAATAAATAAAAATGATTAAATTCACCTTTGTGTTTATTTCAGAGAGCTCAATCAAATGAGCATTAAAGGTAACTATCCATTACCTAATATGGATATATTGTTGCAACATGTCACTGGTTCTACACTGATGTCCATGTTGGATGGAATTTCAGGATATAATCAAGTTCTTGTAGCTGAGGAATATCGACCAAAAATAACTTTCATAACACCGTGGGGAATGTATTATTATGTTCAAATGTCATTTGGATTAAAGAATGTAGAAGCAATGTTCCAAAGAGAAATGGACCATTCTTTCAAATATCTAATTGGAAAATTTATGGTAGACTACCAAGATGATTTAACGGTTCATTCAAAATTAAGAGAAAGAAATATTAAGCATCTCAGACAAGTTTTTGAAAGGTTTATAATGTACGCAATATCTTTGAATCCCAAAATGTGTTTGTTTTCCATAATAGAAGGAAAAATCTTAAGTTATATTTTGAGCAAAAAAGGAATATATATTGATCCAGAGAGAGTCAATGCAATAAATGACTTAAACCCTCCAACATCAAAAAAAGGAGTATAGTCCTTCTTTGGAAAAGTAAACTTTGTTTGAATGTTTGTGCAAGATTATCCTACAATTGTCAAGCCAATAAATAAACTCTTGAAGAAAGATAAAAAAAAATAGAATTGACACCAGATATTCAATAATCTCTCACAGAAATAAAACATGCCATCACTACTACCCATGTTCTAGTCAACCCTGAATTTGATAAAGAATTCATATTATATTCATTCGCTTTGGAAGAAACCATTTCCTCCATCCTTACTGAGAAAAAACAAAGACTTGAAGAACTCCCAATTGCTTTCATGAGTAAAACCTTACATGATTATGAACTAAATAATTTGATAATTGAAAATAAGATCTTTCCCTTGTCAAAGAAATAACCCATTTTAGGACCTACATTTTATCAACTCACATCATTGCTTATGTTCCACATTCACTAGTAAAGATGTTTCTCAATCAACAACTTAGAGAAGGTAGATGGGAAAATTAGTTAGAAAATATTCAAGAACACGATTTGGAAATTAAACCTTTGAAAGATTTAAAAGGGCAAGGATTATGTAAATTCATGACTGGAATTGAAGCTATGAACATTTCTTCTCCCAATGGATTTGATGTTGTAATACAGGGAACAAGTTTAGCAAACTCAAAATGGTATAAGAACATAACCTTCTATCTGAAATCTGGTTAATTCCCTCCTGAAATGTCTTCCAAAGAAAGGATAACTTTGAAAATGAAGACAAATCAATATGTACTAGTTTCAGTAGTTCTTTTCCGAAGGAATTTTGATGAAATTTTATTAAAGTGTTTAGATTTCTCAAAGTTCATAGAAATACTTCAAGAATTTCATAGTGGGGTTTGTGGTGGAAATTTTTCACCTATTGTAATATCTTATATGATCATTCAAGATGGTTATTATTTTCCAAATATATTCAAATATTCTTATGAAGTGATTCAAAAATGTATTCCATGCCAAGCATTTTTAGAAAAAATGAAGAGAGTTGCGATGCCATTACAATCTACAACAATAGAGAAACCATTTTCACAATGGGGATTAGATGTGATTGGTCCAATAAATCATAAGTATAGTAAAGGGAATTATTATATTATCATTGCAACTGATTATTTTACTAAGTGGCAAGAAGTTCAAGATTTAATAAATGAAAATTCAAAGTAGTTGATTCATTTTCTAAAAGAAAATATCCTGTCAAGATTTGGTGTACCAGAAAATTCATAACAGATAATGGCTCGATCTCCATTGGGTAAAAATTTACAAATTTATGTGGAGAATATGGAATCATCATGGGGAAATCATCCAACTATTACCCACAAGGAAATGGTTTGGCTKAGTCAACAAACAAACATTAATTCAAATCCTCAAGAAGAAAATTGAAGCCAACCATAAGAACTGACATAAAAATTGATAGATGCACTTTGGGAAAGTTKTCTTAGTCCAAAGGATAGTAATATACACTCCCAATATACCTTAGTTTATGGAAAATAAGCAATATTACTGCTACTTTTGAAATTTAATTCCCTCGCTCTTATTGGAAGTGTTGAAAATGAAGAAAACAAATAACTGATGTAAAMAAGATATCATGAACTTCTACAACTTGAAGAACAAAGAGAACCAACAATGTTGGCAATAAAAAAAGGACAACAAGTGGTTAAAATATACTTTGAMAAGAGCACTACTTCAAAGTATTTTCAAAAAGATGAAATGACTTTTTTATGGAACAAAGCAAAAGAAAAACCATCTTTCCACACAAAATTTGAAGCTCTATGGATTGGACCATATCATATTGAAAAAGATATTGGTTACAATTCCTACTTGCCGAAGGACATTGTAACGCCCCCCCCAGCCCAACCGAGGGACATCACGGTGTTGAAAACTTACAAAAATGAAAAATTTATGCTATCTAATTAATTTCCTGTAGCTTTCAACTACATATTACATGCAAATTTGACTACTATCTGATACCATTCACTTGATGCATCTACAACATGATAAAATCAACATGAATGCATTCTAATAATTTAGTACAACAACATATACATTATTCTCAAATACACATAGTTCATGCTCATTGATTTAAATCACAAGTACAAGACTAAAAATTGATCAAACACTTATATTTTAAAATTGTTGTGAAACCAACTACTTGGGAAAGACATTCCACCCAACCATAGACTGACTGTTCCAAATATAAACAACCAATCACTCCTGGTCTGAGGCTAGTAATCCACAAAATAGGGTGGTCTCTCACTGTCTACTCACAACTTAGAAAACTCACAAACCACAGGTATTCTCCTACAACTATCCTAATTTTCCACCAACTCTCTTCCTCTTGACCTGCCCAACTGAAAGAATGTACCCCTTCACTGATCTTAGTCCCTTGGCCATCCCACTCATTTATCAGGGTCTCTCTAGAACAAGTAGCTAGGAATATCTCAACTAGGAACTCAAGGGAACTTTCTTCCAGGAAAACTACCAACAAACACCAACAAACACTTGTTGTTTTAGTGCAACTCACTCAAGAGTCCACTCTTCATGCCTGACAACATGGATCTTCATTATTCAGTTCCATTTCACTCCAAATATGATTCAACATGCTTTATAATTCTCCCTCCATGGCTGCACCAACTTCGAGCTCTCTTTCTTGCTCTCTACTTGCTCCTCATGCACACAAATTGATTGTGTAAAACTGTTGTCCCCAACCCATATGAATTTCCTCCCTTTGGCTTGCTTGCTTGACTCACACACTTCCCCAAGCTGATTGTACTCAACCCCCATGTGCCCAATAATTTTTTTTATGTGACCACTAAAACCCACCCTCTTACATGTATTCAATGATTGACTTTGGGAACACTCAATCAAAATTTAGAAGTTTCATATGCAATAACAATTTTGCTAAAAAGGGTTGAATTAATATACAGGGGTAATTTCCCCTTGGAACCCTCTTGGACATTCTCTATACTCTCCCCCCTCTTATGGATTAATTCATCCCCCATCTCTGTCCATGTCCCCTTAGCAACTGGCATCACATTTTATTATTAAAACATAGAATTACAATTCACATATTACATCGCTTAGCCATAGCCACATATTATATCTATATTAAGCATGAATTAAACATGGGATTATTGTGGGGATGTTACATTCCCCCTCCCATACAATTGTGTGTCATCCTCGATGCACATTATGATGATATACATATATGCAAATTTACATCACAATACTTAGAAAATAAAATTCTTCACTTTCACAACTCCAACAGTAGTTCTAACCATAATCTTTTGTTCCGTTGAACTCGTCGGCCCAAGGAATGCACCATTTTTTTTATCAGGTATAACCCAAGGGATATACCATCCATATATCAAGGGTAACCCAAGGAATGAGGCATGATTTTATCGGGGTCCCCAACGTAGTTGACTAGGAATCTGAGATGTGGTTTTAGAACTCTAGTTGCTCAAAATGGAGTCTTGCATTATGTTTTCTTCAAATTTGTCAAAAAATTGTGGGTATTATTTCCACATGTTTCCTTCATGCTCACATGTATAATATTCAAGATCATAATATCTCCATTGAACCTTTATCATCCATATGGCATTTTTTAATGAGAACTTCAAATTTCTGGTCCAGGATGCGTACTGGTTCCACCTAGAAATCCCCTTTGTGCTCCACCTGGATCACATTCTAATCAATTATGTGGTTAAGTTCATGCACATATTTATTTAATAATGAAACATGAAATACATTATGCACTCTCATCGATGTAGGGCTAGCATGTATGCAAATGACCCTATCTTTTCTAATATTTCAAAAGGTCCACAATATCTTGTTGCCAACTTTGGGAAACTTACTAATATTAGAGAACTTATTTTCGCCTTCACTTTTAAGAATACACATTCACCCACTTTGAAATATCTAAACACTCTATTCTTGTTTGCATAGATTTTCTGCCTATCCTGGGCATCTTTTAAATTCTTCTTAATCCTTTCCATTTTCTCTTCCATTTCCTTTAACAAATATGTCCCAACAACTGCTCTATCTGCTGGATTATCCCAACTTACTAGTGTGTTACACTTTTTTCCATACAATGCTTCAAATGGACTCATTTTTAATGATGCCTGACACCCATTGTTGTAGGAAAATTCGACCAAATGAATACAATATTCCCACTTTGATGGCTGGTCCATCACATACATCCTAAGCATTTCCTCAATTATTCTATTAGTCCTMTCTRTTTTCCCATCYGACTCTAGATGATAAGTTTTACTGATATTTAAATTTGTCCCAAATCCCTTGAACAAACCTTTCCAAACATTTGAAGTAAACTTTGGATATTTGTATGAAACTATTTCCTTAGGCACTGCATGTAGCCTAAAAACTTCCTTCACATATATCTCTGCAATATTTGTTTCCTTGTGTGTTGTGTTCACCGGAATAAAATGTGTTTCCTTAGTTAATTTATCCACCACTACCATGATGGAATAATGTTGCTTCACTTTTTTGGGAAGCTTAGTAAAAAAATCAATTGTGACAAATTTCCACTTCTATTCTGGAATGGGAAATGGATATAACAAACCTGGTAGATGTCTATGCTTTGTTTTCACCTTTTGGCACTCTAGACATATGAGTATGTAATTAGCCACCTCTTTCTTCATTCTCGACCTGTTGGCCCTCAACCAAGTTTTGTGGAAACGTTGGTCGTGTTTGACCATTTTTGGGACTTCGACAGTCTGGTCGAAGATAGAGTGCCCAGGTGAAGAAGAGATCTCGAGATCTCGCCTATTTTGCAGGCTTTTTGGCCTTTTAAGGTTTATGTAACATGTATGGGATGTCAGCCCATGGGTTTTACCCATGTTTAGGCCCTTTTGTAAATGTATAAATAAATATCTAAGTGATGTAAGAACTAATAGAATCATCTTAGTGCAAGAGGTCATTGGCTTAGTGCACGACTAGAGTATGTTAAGACTTGCAGAGATAAGTGCAAGTGACTGTGTAAGGCTTTGTGCTGTGACCTGATTTAGAGGAAGGTGGATCTAGCGTGCTGTGCGCATATCACCTGTCCAGTGCAGAGTGAGCTCTGTGGCTCTGTGCCTGTAAGAAGATTGAAGGAGACTAATAGAGAAGAAGAATAGTTGGTGGATGTAGCCCCACACTGGGGTGAACCATGTATATCCTGTGTCGATGTGCTTTGTGCAATATTTTTCATGGTGTTTATGTATCTATTTTCTTAGTGCATTGTCCTTGATGTATGATATATAGATCTATGAATTCTTAGTGCGTTATATATGAATAAATGATAGATCTGCTCTGATGCTATGTGCTAAATGATTAGATGTGCTTAAATCTTGATTACTACTGCACTGTTCTGTATTTAGGGTTTGATATGCAGTGTGAATAAGGATCATAACCTAATGCATATCATTGGCTAAGATCTATGTTAAGTGTTGTAATCATAGATCTGTGTCCTAGCTAGGTTGTATACACTTGAGTCCTGCAACCCCCCTGCCTCTACCTTGGGTGAGACTTCATCTACTTCGCAGGTGTTTCTGAAAGGGATGGTAGTTAGGGTTTTGTTGGTGCGCTGTTGAAGCGTTGAACCCCGGGTCTGCCCCTGTGCCAACACGACCAAAACTATTGGGTTCTCACAACTAAAATTGTCTTATGATATCTTGGGTGCCCAACATATGGAACATTGTGCATTTCCTTCAACACTACATTTTTAATCTCATTGGAATTTGGAACATATAATTTTCCTTTATACATGATAATTTCATCTTCTTTCGGCTCATAAAAATAAAATTTATACTGAAAATTTCCTTAATGCAATGTTTCTTTTATTTTTACGTACTGCTGATATGAATTTGCTGCTACAATAATTTGATCTTTTAGATCAGTCCTGTACATGATAATGGATGCAACATGCACTTCATGTGCTCTCCTGCTGAGTGAATCAACCACTTGATTTTCCTTTCCCTTTATATGCTTAATTTCAAAGTCATATTCACTTAGAAATTCCAACCATCTATTTTGTCTGGCATTTAATGTTGGTTGTCCAAACAAATTCTTCAGACCACAGTGGTTTGTTCTTAGCTCTAATTTCTTATCCATGAGGTAATGCCTCCACATTTTTAATGCATGCAAAATTGTTACTAATTACAAGTCATGGGTAGCATAATTCATCTCATGCTCCTTTAATTTTCTAGACTCATAGCATACCACATGATATTTTTGACTAAGGACTCCACCAAGCCCTTCCTTGCATGCATCGGTGCACACAATAAAATATTCATCCAGATATGAAATCTTCAATATTAGCGCACTTGTCAAGATTTCCTTCAACTGCTAAAATCTCTCTTCACACTTGTAAGTCCATTCAAATTTATCTCCCTTCTTTTGCAAAGAAGTGATTTGGCTTGCAATATTTGAAAATCCTTTTATGAATCTTCGGTAATAACCGACAAGACCCATGAATGATAGGAACTCTATAATATTTCTTGGCACTGACCATCTTCTAATGGCCTCTAACTTCTCAGGATCCATTGTTATCCTCTCCACTGAAATTATATGCCCCAAGTAGTGAATCTTATTTTAATAAAAGATACAACTTATCCTAGCATACAATTTATGTTGTCTTAAAACTTGCAACACCATTCTCAAATGCTGCTCATGTTCCTCTTATGACATAGAGTAGATGGGTATATCATCTAGGAACACAATTACAAACTTGTCCAGGTACTCCCTTAACACTCCATTAATCAGACACATAAAGACTATTGGGGCATTTGATAGTCCAAATTGTACTATCGTGAGTTAATAATTCCCACATCTTGTTATGAATGTTGTATTGTTGATGTATTCTTCCTTAATCATCACTTGATGATAGCATGATATCAAGTCACTCTTGGAGAATACTCTTGCACCATTCAGTTGATCAAACAAATCATCAATTCTTGGAAAATGATATTTGTTCTTTATTGTGACCTTATTCAACTGTGTAAAATCAATACACAAACTCAAGGTTCCATATTTCTTCTTCACAAAAATAATTGGGGCTCCCCAAGGTAACACAATTGGTCATATATACCCCTTCTTTAAAATCTCTTCAAGTTGAATCTGCAACTCTTTCAATTCTAGTGTGCCCATTATGTAAGGTGTATTGGACACTAGGGAAAATCCCAACACTAAATCAATAGAAAAATCAATGTCTCTCTTTGGTGGAAATACTGGGATTTGTCTAAAAACATATTCAAAATCCCTCAAGTCCGGATGGTCTTCAATGCTTGCCACTTTATATTTGGATTCCTCTTCCATATGGGATGCAAAAATTTGACATCCTTTCCTGAAACTCTTCTTCAATTGCATGGATGAAATCTCTCTAACAGTTACACCTCTTGGAATGCCTTGAATTTTTCCTTGCTTCCCTTCTTCATCAAGACACGTGATTGTCTTGTTGTAACAGTCTATGAGAACATGGTGTTTTTCCAACCAATCCATGCCAATTAGACAATCATATGAACCCAATGGTATGATGTTCACATATACCTTTGTGCTAATTCCATTCCTGTTTATTTGACAATATTTAATGAACTCATTGATTTTCCTCTTAGCCCCTGTGGCTAACTAAACTAACCAATATTTCTTATTCTTATTCCTTTGCAAGTGAAATATTTCAACAATATTAGCATTTATGTAACTATGGATAGCTCTAGAATCAATTAAAATTTCTATGAGTTGGTTATCAATATTACCTTCCACTTCAATCACGGGGGATTGATTTTCTTCTTGTTTGTTGCCCAAGGATGCATAAATAATTGAAAATTTTCCTCCCATGTCTTCCAATGTTTCAGCCTCCTGAATGTTTTGGACAATCCTCATTATTTCTCCTTTGTGAGGGCAATCCCTATATAAGTGACTTCCCTCACATCCCCAACATTGAACAAGTTGTTTCCTTGGTATTTTCCCAAATGAATTTGCAACCTTGTTCTCATTTTGGGTTGAATAACCTTGTTGATCTGCTTGGGTGTTGTTCTCTAAAAAGGGTGGCTTAAAGAATTTTTTCCTTTGATCCTCTTTACCCTTCATCTTGCCATTCTAAGCCTTTTGGAAAACTATCCTTCCTCTGCTTTTCTCATAAATATGTCTTGCTCTTCTTATGGTTTCCTCCAAAGTTTTGGGGTTATCATATTGAATCTTGTCACTGTAGAAGGAGGGTAACCCACTTAGAAACCTTTTTATTTTGACCTTATCATCTTTGATGAAGTCAAAATACTTCAACAATTCAAAGAACCTCTTTTCATATTCGTCCATTGTCATGCTTCCCAACTTGAGTTCAAATAATTCTTTCATCTTCCTTTCATAGTAATGCTTAGAAAAGTATTTCTCTTCAAAATATCCTTTGAACTGCCTCAATGAAATACTCTTCTCATCAAGGTTCTTGGATTGCTTAAGTTGATCCCACCACATAGATGCATTTCCTTGCAAGTGGCAGGTTACAATTCTAGCTTCTACTCAAGAGGGGTAATCATGCAACTAGAAATGTTTATTCATTTCCAATATCCAGGCCTCGACCTCTTCTACTTTCCTCTGCTCACCATTGAAATTTAGTGGCTTTATCTTATTGATCTCACCTTGCAATATATATGCCTTAGGCCTTCTTATTTGCCTCCGAATAAGAGACACACTTGGGATATTCCCTGGCCTTGAACTTGCATGAGTTATTCTGGTGGATTTCTTTAGAGAAATATGGTGCCTACTCATGCTTCTTGACTACCTTTCATTTCCATGACCATTCATTTTGCTATGGGATCTAGATGATGACACTTGTCTAGAACTAGATAATTTTTTGGTGTTAGTGTCCTTTTTGAATTGCTTATGTACGATATTTAATCTTTGAAGTATCTCTTCCCGATCCTTCATAATGCTTTCATTATCCTCTCTATAGATCCACACTTCCCTATGTAGGATTCTCATAGCTACATGCTCCTATCTGTCTCTTCTTCCATTTGAATTTGTCTTATCATTCACCATGATCACATGCAAAACTATTATCTCTTCCTCATGGTTGTAATATCCCTGAGCATCATCCATAAATCCAGTCCTCATATAATAACCAAATTTGCTTTCCTTTACCTCTAATTATGCAAGAAATGTGCATGCAATAATTATTGTTAGAAACATGCATAACATAAAAAAATTCATCCATTAGAATACCTGTTATTTCTTCATCAATTTATGAAGAACACATTGCACCAATTCAAATTTGTATTCCCTTGATGCATTCCTCTCTAAAACAACTTTCCAACTACTGCACTCATTCCTCATTATGAGTTCTGAGCGAAATTTTACCACATTTACACACTCAAAATGACCAGAAATCATATTTCCAAATTCAAAATTTAGGTTTTACATATGTATTTTAGTCCTCATGACCTTTCCAACGACTATTCTATTGCTCAAATCTGAGCTTCAAGCTGAAATATATGGTTCGAAGAAGTTTTAGTTTGTTTTACCCAATTTATCCATGTATGCTACATGTGACTTCTTTTTCTTCCTACACATTTTACATACCCAGATATTAAATATGGCCCCATGGTTGTATTTTATGGTTCATAATATTTCCATAGACTACTCCTGCACCCCAAATAAACTTTTGAAAATGGATTTATGCCTTTTGGAAGTAATCTGGTGCCAAAATTTCACCCTTACTATTTTGGCTGTAACTTTCTCATACACGGTATGTTTTACGAACAATTTAGCTCATTGGATAGCTCTCTCCGAGTTATTTTATATGAGATTCACAAAAAGAGTGTATGTATACCTTGGTACACTCGTGGGTTTTGATTGGATAAAAATTTCGTTTAGGGCCTCGAAATTGCCCCACAAGTGAATAACCTTCAAAAACCACAAAAAATCACATAAACTAGATTGTTTTACTAATGTAACAACCATTTAAATATGAACCATTGATCTCAAATCGTGTGGATTCCGAGTCATTGATCCACGCTCCATCGACGATTGATGGTCGTCATTCTCCTTTGGCGTGCACAACACTTTTCCCAACCTGTTGACCCGACTGTCGGCCATCAACCCATTTCCTTGACAACTGCTTCATGCACAATGCTAAACTGGTCGATCCAACCGTCAATCATCATTCATTGGAAATTTCCATTGGCGAATGAAAATCCTCACTAATTCGACCGACACCCAATCATTGAACTATCATCCGTCAGTCATCCCCGCCTACTGACAAAAACACTTTGATGATGACACATGGATGATGACGTGGCATGACACATCATCCTGAGGTTTCAACTTGGTTGACATAGCACTACATGTGGATGCTGACATGGTGTGACACATCATCATCCTCTTTCTTTCATCATCCATCGACCGATTCTCTTGGGAGACTCAAACACATTACCGAATTTGGTTGACGCTCAACCATCGACCCATCAACTTATCGACCATCGATTTTTTCTCCAACATCCCAATGAACGAAATAAGTATAGACTCTTGATCTGATCCATTTCCACAATCACCAAAAATTGATCACTACTGTCGATTTACTCAACCTTTGAAATGACCAATACCTTATGGATTTTTAAATTTATCAAAGCAAATCTCAGTTGTCGATTTCAATATCAAACATGATCTCGGTCATCGATTCCTCAAATTGCTTGCAACTCTACAACGACCATTAAAACTTAAAATTCGACCATTCCAAGTCGAATTTGAATTTGCAACTTTGCAGATTGGCTCCATTAAACCTCTTAAACAACTTTGAGTCTTTTAAACTTGAATTTTACTCACTAATTTGGGGATTTAGCTCTGATTTTTATTCGTTCTCCCCAAATTCACATAGACCGAAGTATGAAATAGAGAATTACACCAATCCGCTCTTTCTCTTGGCCCATCCAAGCCAGGTGTTTGAACCAAATGCTCTGATACCATATTGTAATGTCCCCCGACCCAACCGAGGGACATTACGATGCACAAAACTTACAAAAACAATTTTTCTATCTAATTAATTTCTTGTAGCTTTGAACTACGAATTACATGAAAATTTGACTAATATTTGATACCATTCACTTKATGCATCTACAACATKCTAAAATCAACATGAATGCAGTGTAATAATTCAATAAAAGAACATATAAATTATTCTCAAATAYAGAGAGTTCATGCACAATGATTTAACTCATAAATACAAGACAAAAAACAGATCAAACACTTACATTTTAAAATTGTTTTGCAACCCACTGCTTGGGATGGATGTTCCACCCAACCATAGACTGATTATTTCAAATCTCAATATCCAGTCACCCCCGAGATGAGGCTAGTAATCCACAAAAGAGGTTGGTCTCCCACTGTCCACTCACAACTTAGAAAACTCACAACCCACTCATATTCTCCTACAACTATCCTGATTCTCCACCATCTCTCTAACTTTTGACCTGCACAACCCAAGAAATATACCCCTTCACTGATCTTATTCCCTCATGTGTCCCATTCATTTATTAGGGTCTCTCTGGCACAGGTATCTAGGAATCTCTCATCTGGGAACTCAAGGGAACTTGCTTCCAGGAAAACTACCAACACACACCAACAAACACTTGTTGTTTTAGTGAAACTCACTCAGGAGTCCACTCTTTAGGGCTGGAAACCTATGTCTTCAGTATTCAACTCCAATTAGCTCCAAATATGATCCAACATGATTTAGAATTATCCCTCCATGGCTACACCAACTTGAATCTCTCTTTCTTTCTCTCTACTTGCTCCTCATGCAAAAAAATTGATTGTGTAAAACTGTTGTTCCCAACCCATACGAATTTCCTCCCTTCGTCTTGACTGCTTGACTCACACACTTCCCCAAGAGGATTGTAATCAACCCCCATGTGCCCAATAATTTTTTTATGTGACCACTCACACCCACTCTCTTACATGTATTCAATGATTGGCTTTGGGAACACTCAATCATAATTTAGAAGGTTCATATGCAATAGAAATTCAGAAAATGGGTTGAATTAATATACATGGGTAATTTCCCCTTGAACCCCTCTTGAAAATTCTCTAGACTCGCCCCCTCTTGTGGATTAATTCATTCCCCATCTATGTCGATGTTCACTTAGCATTCAACATCATATTTTATTATTAAAACATAGAATTACAGTTCACATATTACATTGCTTGGCCATAGCCACATATTATATCTATATAAAGCATTAATTAAGTTGGGTATCATAGTGGGGATTTAACATATATGAATGGAATGATTGAATTCCCAAGTCAAAATCTGTACATGGTTTTTTTTTGTACTCCTTTGTATATCCCTTATCAGTCCGTTTTCTTTTCCTTTTTCCCTTTTCTCTTCTTTTTTGACTCTATTTTCTCAATGGAAGAAGATTCTGGATTCTCAGCAACCCATAGGGGGTCATTGTCCCATATTTGGAGCCGAATGTTGATCCACGTTCATTGATTAACAATAGTACATGCATGCCCATTCTTATTATTTTTCCCTTGTTTTTATTTGTTCCCCAAATTTTCTTTACAAAATCATTTTCCCTTTCAAATGCGAGTTGTGAATCAAGCTATTATCAAATTCCCATGTAATGAACCAAATTCTTAAAATGTCATAACAAAACAAAAGTACACACCATGTTCAGAATGTGAGCATGGAGCACAACTCCAAGATAGATAAATTACAAAATATCTCCTTAAACAATAGGAGAACCTCCTCCACATAACCAAATACATTCATACATCACAATTCCCCTCTCTAATAATGAATACATGATCCCTATATATACCTATTCAAACCTAAACATGAAGCCCCTTTAGTATTATTCTGACCCTATTACATATATATTTACACATTACATGTACATTTAGCCCCATATATTCCCCCTTTCGGGGTCATATAATATACAATTAACCCTATATATTCCCCCTTTGGGTCATAGCATAGTACCCTCTTTCAAAAATCTTTGTCCTCAAAGTTTTGGAGTTAAAGGATTCACATGTGATGATACCAAGTAATATGATTTTATTATGTTCCTCCATTCTTCTTTCCATTGAGGATTATCCATCCATACAAAATCAATTATTTTTTCGTCGTAATCCTTAGTGGTTAGTTGTTACATAATTTTTTCCCCCTTGATTCCATGTATCGTTGTTGAAGATTCTCCAATTTGTAGTAGATGTTGGTCTATGATAATATATTGTTGAATAATCATTTTGTGATGCTATATTCCATGAATATTGATGAGTATTCCATATTCTTCCTTGATAATGTTGATATTGATCTTCTTGTATTCCTTGAAATCTTTCCCGATAATGAGGGTTTCGATATGGTTTCACATTTGATGGTTTTTCTTCACTCTGCACATGCATTTCATCTATATTCTTTTCAGATACAATGACATGCTCTATCATCTTTGCTTGGTCTTTAATTACTCTATCCTTGGAGATAATATCATCATATTTAACATGTACATCCTCAAGATGAAGTTCAACTTCTTTAAGTATCTTCTAGTGATCTTCTTGAATCTTGTGTTCTTTCTTCTTTTGAAGCTTCAATGTCACCCCATTTATCAAATTCCGATGTCCTTCTTCAATTCTAGATTTCATTTCTGATGTTACCTCATCAATTTGTAGGGATTCCTCAACCTTCTTGTACATTTCCTCTTGAATTATTTTGTTAGTTTATTCATCTAATATCCTTTCCGCTTCTTGAATTTGACAATGCTTCTTTTATTCTTTCAATCTCTTAACCTCATCCAATAGTTTTTTATTTTGGTTTTGTAATTTACATATTTCTTCATCTTTATTTTTCAAATATTCCCTTGAATCATCATTTTCCCACTTTTCTTTGCTACTCTTTTCTTGCTTTAAGTTCTTAACCTCCTTAATGAGTGATTCATTAAGGGATTGTATCTTAGATAGATCCTCAACCTTCTTCTTAATATGTTCCTTTACTTCTTTTATTTCATCTTGAATTCTATAAATTGCCTCCATTTATGAGTCCTTGATCCATTTGTTTGGGACAAGTTCTTCAATTTTTTCCCATGTGGAGTAGAGTCTAGTATGTTCATAGAGGCTTCTCCACCACTTAGAAGCTCCACCCAAAAAATAAAAATATTCCCCACAAGGACTCATACCATATTCCTTTACCATCCTAAACCATTCCATAGGATCGATTTCATATTTATCTTCATCTCCACTAAAGTTAGGTATTGTCATTGATTATCAATTGAGGTATAATGCCAATCCTCAACTTCCAACCTATGTATATTAAGTACAATGATATAAAATAGTTATGATCCTTGATCCAATATGATATTCTATGTTTTCTCTTTCCAATGGATTTTTAATTAGCTCAATCAAACATCCCTCTCAAAATTTATGAAAATTTTAAGTGAACATACCTTTGAAACCTTGATTTGGACATCCCAATCAACCAACACATTCCTAGCCCACAAATCCTCCATGTCTCGTGTCTCGCAATTGCACAACACTCAAAATGACCCATTTATCTCTGCATCCTCCAAACTGCACCCTTTACCTTTTTCATACTTAGCCATTTCTTTGAATGTGTATGCGGGACACCCATCCATTCCACTTAATTTTTTTCCTTCATACTTGTGTCCCACAACTCGCAGTCCTGCATTCTAAAAATGCTCCTTTCACTTTCGAGACCCGCATAATGATTTTTTCCCAAACTTATTCTATTTTCTCATTGCGGATGTGGGAGTCATTTACTTTCACCTTTTTCATTCTCCATGTCTTGTGTTCGACATCCCGCAATCCCACGTTCACCATATTTCACTCTCCATTCCTCTTTTTGCACTTCCATACTTAACCATTTTCCATCTTCCATGACACCACATCACCATTTCTTGATCACATTTATTTCTCCCCACCATGTCAACCGCCACATGTGTGAACATAATGTTGTTATTAAAGTTGTGAAGATTTCATAAAGCTTTGTAATACATACTAAATCTCACCATGCAAGCCAACAACTTTGAAAAATAGCTACGGTGGTTAATAATCAAAGCAATACGTGGTAAATAAAGGACTAATATGTCATGTTGTAAAATGTTATATCTACAATAGTGCCACCTATTGTTAAGAACAAAAAGTAGTGTAAATAATGTCAAGTAGGAGAAAAGAGTTGTATTTCAGAGATATGATAAATAATCTCAGACGTAAAGACCACGAGTTCCAGTGTTTTCACGATTAAAAGTGGTACAAGACCCTCCCTCCCACTGAGAAGAAAACAAACCAGTTATATATCTCAGTCATAGATCTAGTTAGTTGTGTTCTGGAGGTGACAAGTTTCAAAGAACTATTTCTTTGTGGCGTGGATAAATTTGATTAAAAAAGGAGAATAATTCAAGTTCAAGGGCATCAACCTATCTCCTTGGATCCTTTATTTTTCACAAGAATAATACGACTCTTGAAGCCCACCATGCAGTTCAAGGGTGAATAAGCCAGTGAATTCCTCAAGAAACACAAAGGATGAGAAGACCTCCTTGAGAAATATTTGGTCGACCCAAGGACTAACACCAATGTTGCTAATATTGAGGTACGTTCCTTAAAGTATCTCTACAAGGAATTTTCCTAGTTGTTTTCCCCTATAATTGGTTTGGAATCCATGACCTCTGTGCCAAAAAATACCATTTATATCCTCTACTTTTATGTACATGAAGAATCCCTGATTGAATGGTGTCGCCTTATTTCTAATGAAATTTCATTTAAACTGGGTGGTCTCAAAAGGACCTGAAAATTCTAAATGACATATTTTTTGATCATCACCATAGCCTACTACCATGTTTGCGAAGGCTTGCCAAAGGAAATATGTGTTGAATTCAAGGTAGAGCCGATATTTTCCTAGTATCGAGCCTTATGGAGACACAAGGCTCAATATTATTTTTACCTGGTCCACAACAATTTTATCTTTGAATTTAAAAAATTAATCTTCGGCTCTAAGACATCAAGACTGTCACTTGAGGTTGCCACCTTTCTCTCAGAGAAAAGGATTTTTTTAACTAAAGAGGATTTCATTATTATAAGGTTATTTTGTTTCCAAGAGATACCCTTTCTTCTCCATTTCTATGTATCATACAAACACTTTGTTATAGAAGTATGCATACAACACAAGCATTGGGCTCATTTCTTTAATGAGAAAAGAAAAATCAATTCATACCATTTCCTTGGAAACTGGGAGAAGTTGTTGTAAAGCATATATCTCATTTGGATGAACTTGTAGTTCAATTTGACAAACTTTCCCTAAATGAAGCTGAATGCATTGAAGGTTTAGACCTTGATGATTGTTTTACTGCACATATGTCCCTGGTGGGATATTATTCATATTTCACTAAGTCTGAACATTTTAAAGAAGTAGGAGGGGACAATTTAAATCTCCATGAGACTTTAGTTGATGAATCCATGAATGATATAGAAGAATTATCCAACACTAATGATTTTTAACGATAACAAGGTATAAAAGTAACAAACAAAAACCCTAATTCCCCCACTTTTTCACAAAGAAGTACCTCGTCAAAACCAAAACCAAAACCAAGGAGTAGTGGTTTGGAAATGAGAAAAACACCTACCAAAAACTCATATGATGGCGGTGGAAAGGACCCTATGAAGACAAATCTTGAAGAATCCCATGTTGTACATACTCCTGCTAAAAGAAAAAGAGAGACCCATAAAACAAGACTAGGAATATCTAAAGTTCAAGAAAGTCCTCGAGCAATGGATGTAGATGAAATTATTGAAGAACCTAAATGGTCAAAACAACTATTGCTAGAAAAACAGGAAATTGCTGAAGCTATGCTCTCTCAAGAATCATAAATATTTGAAGAAGAGTTTGTAACACTTCACCACGTGACCTACAATCAAAATTCCAAAAAATTGTTAATAGAGAAGGTAAACATGAAAAATAAGAAAGTGTCTAAAAAATGGAAATTGAAAATTGATTTCCATGGGGTTGCACCTTCAAATATTGTACAATTTTGTTGATAAGAAAGACTTTATTACGGACTTTGAGTCAACCTCATGAGGATAAATCCACTTTCATTTTTAAAGAGGTGGTACTCCTTTATTTAAAATAACATACAAGAAAAACAAATGCCCGAGAAAGGACCAAGCTTATTATTGAAATAAATATTCACATGCAAAGAATACCTGAGAAAGGACCAGATATATTATAGAAAGTAAATATTTACAATATGTTACAATATCATAAATCAAAAGAGTGTGTAGTGAAATACGACAACATTTCCATCACAACATTCATCAAAGTAAAACACAATATTCAGTGAAAGGGAAAATAAAGTATGTACCACATATGGTAGATAAATTTAAATGATAATTTCATTACGCACAGATAAGATTGTGATAGAAATACATATGAATTATCATGCATATATTCAAAGTCTTGAGATATCAATAATGTCATGTCCCAAATTAGTTCTTTGCGAACCTTAAAAATAATAGATGTCTTTAAATAAATAAAGAGTATTGTCTTGGATTACAAATATATATATATATATATATATATATATATATATATATATATATATATATATATTTTCCTTCAAACGGGACCATGATGGGGCTCCCATGGACCATGAAATGAAAATACCCAAAAGACACAAGAAAAACAATCAAGGGTTAGCCTTAGTTTTCATAGATTTCTCTTAAACTTTTAATACTTTTCTGCAACCAACATGCAATTATTTGTTTCATCCGGATATTAGAGGGAAGGTTATTTTCTCTTCTGTGGATGTCACTTAAAATTGCAACTTTATCCTAAAATGTTCCCACAACATCCTTGTAAAAACCTTTGTCATTTTCCAAATATTTTTGGAGAGATTATTTGAAATGCATAATCCTTGTTGAAAAGATGGTGGATCTTTGTGCAAGCTCCCATATTTCTTGTATTAAGTCTATTCTTTTTTGAATTCCATCTCCAACATATTTTCTTACTTCTAACAACAAACTAGATGAACCTTTCAACTTATTTTTTCTTTATGGGACATCCTCTAGGGTAAGTGTTAGTTGAATTGTGGTTAATGGCTCAACAAACAATGGATTTGGATTCATAGTTGTCTCTAATTCCTTTATTTTTTCCTTTAAAATTGAATTTTATTTTTCTCTATTACAAATGAATTCCTTTAATGGTTCTCAGGTTGCCTCATGAAACTGTACAATATTTGAAAGTGAAACCCCATGGAAATAAATTTTCGATTTCCATTTTTCAGACACTTTCTTATTTTTCATGTTTACCTTATTAAAAAATAAATGGAATTTCGATTGTAGGCCAAGTGGTTTTGTTTTTTTACTTTGGAATAGAGCCTGCCTGGGGAAACCCACCAGGAAGTTCCTCTCATTTGTAGGATGGTACCTGGGGTAAACTGCATTTTGTAGAAATATGAGGATTTTTCGATAACTTGCTCATTTAATAGCTCAACATTTCACTTGTGGGAATTTAACCTAGGTGGGGAGGAAAACATCCCTCAACACAAACCACTCAAGGTAAACCCAATTGACAAGTGTGGTGAAGTGCTACAAAATATTCTTCAAATATTTATGGTTCTTGAGTGACCAGAGCTTTAGCAATTTCCTGGGTTTCCAACAACTGTTGTTTTGACCAGCTGGGTTCTTCGATAATTTCATCTACATCCATTGCTTGGGGACTTTATTGAATTCCAAGTATCTCTAGTCATGTTTTATGGGTCTCTCTTTTTATTTTAGAAAGGGTATGTACACCATGAGATTTTTTAATATTCTTCTTTGTAGGGTCTTTGTCACCGCCATAATCTGCATTTCCGACAAGTGTTTTCCTCATTTCCAAACCACTACTCCTTGGTTTTTATTTTATTTTATTTTATTCGGTGTACTTATTTGTGAAACAATGGGGGAATTGGGGTTTTTGTTTGTTACTTCTCTTAATTGTTTTCGATAACACTCATTAGAGTTGGATAATTCTTCTATATCATTCATGGCTTCATCAACTGAAGTCTTAGGGATATTTAAATTGTCCCCTCCTCCTTCTTTAAACTATTTAGACTTAGTGAAATATGAAGAATATCCCACCAAGGACATTTGTGTAGTAAATAAATCATCAAGGTCAAAACCCTTAACGCATTCAACTTCATTCAGGCCAAGTTGGTCAAATTGACCTACAAGTTCATCCAAATGAGAGATATGCTTTACAACAACTTCTCCAACTTTCCAAGGAAATGGGATGAATTGATTTTTTCTTTTCTCATTAAATAAATGAGCCCAATACTTGCATTATCTGCATAATTCTATAACAAAGTGTATGTATGATACATAGAAAGGGAGAAAAACGGGTTTCTCTTGGAAACCAAATAACCTTGTGATATTGAAATTTCTTTGAGAGAGGTGGCAACTTCAAGTGACAGTATTGATGTGTTAGGGTTGAAGATTATTTTTTTAAATTCAGAGATAAAAGTTTTGTGCATCGGGTATAAATAATATTGAGTCTTGTGTCTTCATAAGGCTAAATACCAAGCAAATATTGGATCCACCTTGAATTTGACACTTCTTTCCCTCGGTAAGTCTTCAAAAACATGGCAGTAGGCTATGGGGAATATACAATAAGATGACATGAATAATTTCCGGGTCCTTTTAAAAACACCCACTGGTTGAAATGAAATTTCATTGAATATAAGGCGATCCTAGTCAATCGAGGTGTCTTCATGTACAATGAAGTGGAGGATACAAATGGTATTTTTTAGCACATAGGTCGTTAATTCCAAACCAATTATATGGGAAAAAAACCAGACAAATTCCTTTTAGGGATACTTTAAGGAACTTACCTCAATCTTAGCGACATTGGTATTACTTCTTAGGTTGAGGAAATATTTTTTGAGGAGGTATTCTCCTCCTCTATGTTACTTGACGAATTCACTGACTTATTCACCCTTGAACTACATGGTGGGATTTGAGAGTTGTAGCATTCTAGTGAAAAATTAAGGAGCCAAGGAGATAGGTTGTTTCCCTTGAACCTGGATTATTCTCCTTTATGAATCAAATATATCCACGCAACAAAGAACTAGCTCTTTGTAATATGTAGCCTCCAAAACAAAACCATCCAAAGCTATGCCTAAGGTCCAGACCTGGTTTGTTTTCTTCTTGGAACGAGGGAGGAACTTGTACCACTTGTAATCCCGTGACCACTGTAACTGGTGGTCTTCATGTTCGAGAGTATTTAGTGTATATCCACAATACAACTATTTTTTCCTACATGAAATTATTTAAACTGCTTTCTATTCTTATAAATAGGTGGTGTTACTGTCGATATAATGTTTTATAGCATGGCATATTAGTGCTTTATTTTCCATGCATTTCCTTGATTATCAACCACGATAACTCTTATTACAATTTTTTCGGCTTGCATGGTGAGATTTATAATTTATTACAAAGCTTTAGAAAATATTCACCACTTTGATAATGACATTATGTTCACATAAGTGGCGAATGAAGTGGTGGGGAGAAATAAATGTGATCGGGAAATGGTGATGTGATGTCGTGGAATATGGAAAATGGTTAAGTATGGAAGTGTGAAAAGATTAATGGAGAGTTAAATATGGTGAACGTGGGATTGCGGGATGCAAGACACAATACATGGAGAATGAAAAAGGTGAAAGGTAATGACTCCTGCATCACAATGAGAAAATAGACTAAGTATGGGAAAATGTCATTATGTGGGTCTTGAAAGTGAAAGGGTCATTATGTAGAATGTGATATTGTGGGTTGCGGGACACAAGCATGAAGGAAAAAAGGTAAGTGGAAGGGACAATTGTCCCACATCTGCATTCAAAGAAATGGCTAAGTATGAAAAAGGTAAAGTGTGTAGTTTGGAGGACACAGAGAAAGATGGGTCATTATGACTATTGCACGATTATGGGACACAGAACATGGAGGACATGGAGGATTTGTGGGAAAGTAACATGTTGGTCTCGCGCATCACTTGAAAAATGACTAAGTGTTGGGATTGCAAAAGAGGAAAAATGACTAATTATAGATACACAGGCTTGTGGGTCTGCGGACTTGGGAATTTGATAATAGCATGATCTTCAAACCACATTTGAAAGGGGAAAACAACTAAGTAAAGAAAATTTGGGGAGAAAATAAAAACAATGGAAAAATAGTAAGGATGCACGTGTATGTACTAACGTTGATAAACAAATGTGGATCAACAAGTTTCATGAGGCCACCAAAGAAGCATTAAATGAATTATTTGTAATATAGAAAGAGAAAATTTAATTTTAAAGGAAAAAATAAAGGAATTAGAGACAACTTTGATTCGAAAACCTTTTTTTGTTGATCCATTAACCACAATTCAACCAACACTTGCCCTAGAGGATGTACCAAAAAGAAGCAACAAGTTGAAAGGTTCATCTAGTTTGTTGTTAGTTGTAAGAGTGTATGTTGGATATGGAATTCAAAAAAGAATATATTTAATCCAAGAAATCTGGGAGCTTGCACAAAGCTCCACCAAATTTTCAATGAGGATTATTCATTTCAAAGAATATCTCCACAAATATCTGGAAAACAATGAAGGTTTTTACAAGGATGTTGTGGGTGTTAGAACACATATAATTTTGAGCTTTTGAACTTTAGATTTTTCCTCTTAGAAATAAAAATTTTACCCCAAAAAGGAAAAAACTTAGAGAGTTTCCTTTTAATTTTAAAATAAATCCATTGGTTGTTATTTATCAATAAGGATCTTACAATATCTATCGTCGATGAGTTACTCTAATTTGATCGAATGGTCCTAATGATCTCCGAAGTTTAGAAGCTGCCTGAGTTTTAAAAGAAAATATTTAACAATTGCTTCGGAGCTTTGCGCTTTGGGTATTCCAACAAATATAAACAACAAAATCCCCGAAACTCTAAAGTCCCAAAGATAGTCACTTGTGATAATTCCTAAAGGACTTACGGACATGTCATGGGACACGTGTCTTTTAAATATTTTCTTGGGTTAACACGTGGAACTTATTTTTGACATTTACATCGGATGATTCACACATTTTCAAGTGTCACGTGGCACCTCTATTTTCTTAACACGTCATCAAGAATGATGTCATCTCTGCCATGTCACTCTGGGAGATTGCCCTTTGGGATTTAAAAAAAAGATTGAGTTCACAAACCACCGAAGTATCAAAGCATCGAAGTAATGAATATTACAAAAAGTAAAAAGTGTTTTAAAGAGTTAATACAACATTTAATAACTTAGGTTAATCATGATTAAGTATTAATTAATCAATCTGCAGTTTCAGACTTTGGGAGATTTCCATCCTCTCACATCCAAAACTTCTAAAAGCCGAACCGTCGAAGTATTAATGACATTTATGATTGACTAAGGTTAATGATTTCAATAAATATTGCAAATCACTGAGTAATAAATTCCATTAAGTTTTTAATAAATTCTTCGTAAGTAGATCTATACGAAGACCGATAGACTTTATGAATAAAATGATTCGAATTTCAAAGTTATTTTACCATTTTCTGTTAGCAATTTTTCATTCAGTGAAAAGATTACAGACTTCTCTTATTACATGCATGATAGTTTTATTTTCTTGAGGATTATGGCGCCAAGAAAAGTTGCAAAGAATCTTGATGCACGAGGTGATGATTGCAATCCAAATGCAGATGTTCTATCAGACACAACTCTGCAAGTTACGGACACCATTAAGTCTTGGAAGCAGGTTTTTGATATCTTAGAGCATAATATTATTAACTGTCCAGACGACTCTGTCGAGGAAAATGACGAGTCATTTTAAACCAAGCTTAGATTGGTAGCACAATCAGAACTACATAATATTGTTGCACGACCTAGAATTATACCCTACAATGATATGATAAATTGGGCTTTTGAACTTGTCGACATTCAAACCAGAAGAGTCATCAACCACCAACATACCACCATCGGCTCTTTCCAATTGAAGAATCTACAAGTAATTTATAAGCTTTCCCCTACACCTAAATATACTTACAATGCAAATTTTCTTCTAGATTTTGTGAGAAGAGAATGCACTCAATACAGTAAAAATGGTAATGATATAATCAAGACTTGGTGGGGACATCTGAAAAAATTCAGAGCCGACGCTCATGGTATGTATGCCACGACATCCTTAGATTCTCATATGTTATATATAGCCATGATGCCCTATCATAAGTTTGAGAAAAATAACCCTACGCATTTCTCAGTTGAGTGGGTGGCCATAATACATGAAGTAGTCGAGGGTTATACCTTCAATTGGGATAAAATCCTATCTGATAATTTGGTCAAGGAAATTACTGAGTATCAATCATAAAAATCAAAAGGAAAACCTGCTCCTTTTTATGTGTCAACATATACTATGGATTCCATTTGTTTCATGACCCCATTCCCCCTGATGAATTGGAGTTGGACCCCGTCCAGTTCTGAGCCAATACATTTTTACCACTCTAAATTATGGGAAGAAAATGACAAATATTTCTTTTATGAAATCTATCACAGCGTAGTGGTACCTGTTCACATAGCTATCTATGGTCACTCGCTACCCAGGATTTCATAAAATATTATGGGGAACTTAGGCACACTTGCAAACTGGTTTACTGAGGATAATTTCTCCTACATTAGAGTATTTGGTTCTTCTGTTCCTCCTCATGCCCTTCCACATTTTTTACCCGACATGACGGTGTGCAGAGAAGTGGCATACCAAACAATAGTAGGAGGCATCAACAAGGAATTGAAAGTAGCTCAGAAAAAAGTTTGTCCAACTTTTCCCATTCAAGTTGGTATGTTCACATTGTTAGATTTTGGTCATTCTAAAGTCAAGGTTGCAGCCTTGGAATATGTCAAGCTAGTTGACATTGAATTCAAGAAACATGATCAGCATAAGATAATGGAGAATCATTTGGCTCAATACAACATGAAGTGATACATCCATGAGGATTATCCTTATGATGATATGTTCAGGGGAGTTATATCTTATAAACAATTTCAAAGAGGATTCCAACCTTTGCCTTCTGACCAACATGTTGGTTTCCTCATCTTTCAAAAGAATAGATGAAACAATTTACCGAAGATATTGAAAGGAGAGTCAAAACCCATGCCTTCTTCACAGGAAGCTAAACCCATGGGATCTGAACCAAGTTTCTCCACTAAGCACAAAGTTGAAGAAGTCCCAAAAAGTCCAGAAAATTTATTTCAAGAAATAAAAGCATCACTAACAGGACTGAATGATCAACAAGTATTAGCTTGGTTTGAAGCTTTCATGAATCATGGACAAGTTGTTCCTCATGTAACTCCATTTAATTCTGCTGGCACCCCAAATACAAAAGGTCAAGAAAATTCCACAACAATCATGTTTCTTATCACATCATTAACCCCTTTACAGACCAATTTTAGAAATCCTAATTCAGAGCTCATTTATGTTGGTGATCTTACTCCTATCTTACCTGAAGAGATGCCTCCCTCAAGTTTATTTTTCAACAAGAAAAGAAAATATATTGTAAAAAGAGAGTCTCACCAAAAGGATGGAGTAATCACTAAATGAAAAATATTGGTGTATGATGGGAAAGACTAAGATGATCCTAAGTTTGCAAAAGAAGTTGCAGATTCACTAGGTTATTTTTTCATTGCCAATCAATGGTCAATGGACAATTTAACCAAACAACTGCAACATAAATGTCTCTTGGTAGAGAAATTACAGAATTGATCCAGGTGGATATTGGTGGCCACCCACATTTTCCAACTGGCTCAAAACAACTTTCTGGCAATTTTGGCAATTTACTATTTTTAGCAGGTTTTAACTTCCGGGGCCATTTTGAGGGCCCAAATGAAGGTTTTTTGAGATATAGGTTCTCAATGATTTCCAAAGGCATGATTGAGCCCCCAAAATTAATCTCCTTGACGATACCTTTCCAACGAGCTATCATACACCTAAAACGGAGATCGTATGCAAAAGTTACGACCTCAGGAAGTTAATGTACTAACTTACCCAAACGGGGCCCACATGACTTTTGGCGCTTCATCTCCTAGGGTTAGGTTTTTGGATGTATATGGTTTTTGGCATTCCCATTTATTGTAAAAATTCCTTTAGAGCCTCATTGTAACCATATTCTTGCGAATGCGAGTAGCCGTCACATCTCTTCTCAAAGATAAGCTGCCACCATTCTAGCGAGTCTTTCACTCTGTATTTTTATAGTCTCTGTACATTTCTTTCATTAGTAGAAATCATGTATTACTGTATATATGTGTTTATGGTTGCATCTCTAATACATTTATGTTATATTATTGAATATTTGCGATATCTCTGTGCATTTCTTTATTATATCTCCGCTCTCATTTCGTGCCGAAAATAATCCGGATCAGTGGTATCAGAGCAGGCTGTTCTTGATTGTTTTTTCAGTGCATGTCCCC
>SNQJ01S0096432.1:43317-53724 GCA_010110895.2 Picea sitchensis | reverse complement strand
TAACAAAGGTGATGAGTGGAAAACAACATTCAAGATGAATGAGTGGTTGTATGAATGGCTTGTTATGTCGTTTGGCCTCGAGTACTTTTATGAGACTGATGAATGAAGTGTTAAAATATTTCATTGGTAAGTTCGTGATTGTATATTTGGATGATATACTAGTCTTTAGCAAGACTAGGGAGGAGCATTTGAGACATTTAACATTGGTGATGAGGAGGTTGCAGCAAGAGAAGTTGTTGATTAATCTGAAAAAGTCCTCTTTCATGAAAACATAGCTCATTTACTTGGGTTTTGTCATTTCTTAAAATAAGTTGAAGATGGATCCCGAAAAGGTGAGAGCGATCAGAGAATGGCTGTCACCGAAGAATATCTTTGAGGTAAGAAGCTTCCATGGATTAGCAAGTTTCTATCGGAAGTTCAATAGAAATTTTAGTGGGATTAGTGCTCAGATGATGGATACAGTGAAGAAAATACACAAGTCTTTCAAATGGACAGAAGAGGCTGAGAGGAGATTCAACATACTGAAGGAGAAAATAATTGAACAATCGATTCTGGTTTTGTCGGATTTCGGAAATACATTCCAGGTGAGATGTGATGCGAGTGGAGTTGCAATTGGAGCGGTCTTAAGTCAAGACAATAGACATGTTTCATATTTCAGCGAGAAGTTGAATGAAGCTAAAAAAGAAGTACTCCACATATAACAAGGAGTTATATGCCATAATTCAGGCCTTGAAGAAATGGAGATATTATCTCATACCGAAGGAGTTTGTTTTGTATAGCGATAATCACACTTTGCAATTCATAACTAGATAGGAGAATTTGAACTAGATACATGCTAAGTGGATAGAGTTCGTGCAAAATTTCACTTTTGTCATTAAACATATTTTTGGAAATGCTAACAAGGTTGTTGATGCATTGAGCAGGAGAATTTTGATTTTGCAGGAATTTCAAGTCAAGACCTTGGGGTTTGACCACCTTAAGGAAATGTACCACAGTGGTCCAGATTTTGCAAAGGCATATGAAGCATGTTTGAATCCTATGCTCAAGGACAGAAGCCAATGGGATGAATATTTGATTCAAGATGGGTTTTTTTTCAAAGGATTCCAGTTGTGCATACCAAGTTGATCGATGAGGGAGGATTTGTTGAAGGAAAAGCATAGTGGAGGTCTAGCTGGACACTTCGGCCATGACAAAAAAATTGCTCAATTAAACGGTTCATATTATTGGCCAGGTATGAGAGAGGAGGTGAAGATATTTGTGAACAATTGTAAGATTTGTCAGTATGCTAAGGAAAAGAAGAAGAACATTGTGTTGTATCATCCATTGCCTATTATAGAGAGGCCTTGGGATGCAATAAGCATGGATTTTGCATTGGGATTGCCAAGGACGCAGAGGGAAAGTGATTCCATATTTGTGGTGGTGGACAGATTTTCGAAGATGGCACACTTTATCCCATGTCAAAAGACCAGTGATGCAACGCATGTTGCAAATTTGTTTTTCAGAGAGATTGTGAGACTACATGGATTGCCCAGGAGTATAGTTTCAGACAGGGATACCAAATTTGTTGGTCATTTCTGGAGGGTGTTGTGGAAAAAATTGGGGACATAGCTATCTTTTAGTTCTGCATCTCATCCACAAATGGATGGACATACTGGAGTGGTGAATAGAAGTCTAGGAGATTTGGTGAGGAGTTTGGTCACTGAACACCATAGTCAGTGGGATCAGATTCTAGCACAAGACGAGTTTTCATATAATGACTCAGTGAACAAGAGCACTGGGAAGAGTCCATTTCAAATAGTTTATGGGATGAATCCAAGAGGAGTGTCAGAGTTAAGATATCTAAAGCAGAGCGAGTTTAGAAGCACGGGAGCCGAAAAATTCACTGCAGAGATGCTGGAACTTCACAATTAGATCAAGGAGCAGTTGAAGAAGAGCAGAGGTGAATACAAGCACAGAGCTAATCAACGCGGGAGGAAGCTTGAATTTGAAGCTGGAGATCAAATTCTAGCACATCTAAGGAAAGAAATATTCTCGAGGGGAACACATAATAAGTTGAAATTGAAAAATATAGGGTCCTGTAAAATCCTGAGGAGATTTGGTGAGAATGCTTATGATTTAGAGTTGCCAGAAGATGTGGGTATATTGCCCATATTCAACATTGCAGACTTGTACCCATACATGGAAGATAGATTCAAAGGATCAGAAGATCAAAAAATGATCTAGTGGGAGAAACAGATGCATGTAGCAGAGAAGTCGCAGATGGAAAAGATCATAGATCGACGATTTGGTAAGAAGACCAGCAGGAAGACGTATTTTGAATACTTTGTGAAGTGGAAAGGACGACCAGTAGAATATGTCAGTTGAGTTGGTGAAGCAGAGATCCAAAAACATGGAAGATCGGTGCAGGAGCTCATGGATAGGAGTCCATAAATTTTTCAGCCAAGAGAGTATGATGCAAGAGCATCGCCAGCAAAGCACAAGTGTGGAAGACAACTACGCGCACTAGCGCATATTTTGAAATGTTTTGAATTTCAAGGATCAATATTAATGTAATATCTGACAAAGATTTTAAAATTTATGAACATATTTAATGATCGAAGGCTGAACCATCGCATAATATTGATGGGGGAATGTATTTTTCTTTAATGTGAAGGATCACAGTATAGATCTGGAGCTTGCGCTCTTATCTGTCTGACTCGATATTTATTGTAATAAATGTTAAGTAGTTGATAACATTCAATTCCGATAGGATAGCATAGAGTAGTTGGAGGGAAGAACTCAAGAGAATCCCTTTGTATAGAAGTTTGGTATTGTTGCCAAGGAGACTGTTGAATCTAATGTGTAGATTTCCATTGTAAGCTAAAAGTTGGGAGATACAGAGATATATTGTATGAATGTATGTAAGTTTCAGTTGGATGAATATAACAAAGGAATATTGTCCCAAATGTGTGTTGTTATGTGTCTATCTGAATTAATGAATGGTAGACTCTCTATTATTTTTAAATTCTTTGTTGTTTCTTGTTCTTGTATCCATGACCGCATTTGTTTTGTTGAATGTATGAGTCATTGTGAGGAGTATATAAGTTTCAATTGTTTCTCTTCATTGAGAAAGTGCAAGGTGTGCATAGTGTCCGCANTAACAAAGGTGATGAGTGGAAAACAACATTCAAGATGAATGAGTGGTTGTATGAATGGCTTGTTATGTCGTTTGGCCTCGAGTACTTTTATGAGACTGATGAATGAAGTGTTAAAATATTTCATTGGTAAGTTCGTGATTGTATATTTGGATGATATACTAGTCTTTAGCAAGACTAGGGAGGAGCATTTGAGACATTTAACATTGGTGATGAGGAGGTTGCAGCAAGAGAAGTTGTTGATTAATCTGAAAAAGTCCTCTTTCATGAAAACATAGCTCATTTACTTGGGTTTTGTCATTTCTTAAAATAAGTTGAAGATGGATCCCGAAAAGGTGAGAGCGATCAGAGAATGGCTGTCACCGAAGAATATCTTTGAGGTAAGAAGCTTCCATGGATTAGCAAGTTTCTATCGGAAGTTCAATAGAAATTTTAGTGGGATTAGTGCTCAGATGATGGATACAGTGAAGAAAATACACAAGTCTTTCAAATGGACAGAAGAGGCTGAGAGGAGATTCAACATACTGAAGGAGAAAATAATTGAACAATCGATTCTGGTTTTGTCGGATTTCGGAAATACATTCCAGGTGAGATGTGATGCGAGTGGAGTTGCAATTGGAGCGGTCTTAAGTCAAGACAATAGACATGTTTCATATTTCAGCGAGAAGTTGAATGAAGCTAAAAAAGAAGTACTCCACATATAACAAGGAGTTATATGCCATAATTCAGGCCTTGAAGAAATGGAGATATTATCTCATACCGAAGGAGTTTGTTTTGTATAGCGATAATCACACTTTGTAATTCATAACTAGATAGGAGAATTTGAACTAGATACATGCTAAGTGGATAGAGTTCGTGCAAAATTTCACTTTTGTCATTAAACATATTTCTGGAAATGCTAACAAGGTTGTTGATGCATTGAGCAGGAGAATTTTGATTTTGCAGGAATTTCAAGTCAAGACCTTGGGGTTTGACCACCTTAAGGAAATGTATCACAATGGTCCAGATTTTGCAGAGGCATATGAAGCATGTTTGAATCCTATGCTCAAGGACAGAAGCCGGTGGGATGAATATCTGATTCAAGATGGGTTTTTTTTCAAAGGATTCCAGTTGTGCATACCAAGTTGATCGATGAGGGAGAATTTGTTGAAGGAAAAGCATAGTGGAGGTCTAGCCGGACACTTCGGCCATGACAAAAAATTTGCTCAATTAAACGGTTCATATTATTGGCCAGGTATGAGAGAGGAGGTGAAGATATTTGTGAACAATTGTAAGATTTGTCAGTATGCCAAGGGAAAGAAGAAGAACACTGTGTTGTATCATCCATTGCCTATTATAGAGAGGCCTTGGGATGCAATAAGCATGGATTTTGCATTGGGATTGCCAAGGACACAGAGGGAAAGTGATTCCATATTTGTGGTGGTGGATAGATTTTTGAAGATGGCACACTTTATCCCATGTCAAAAGACCAGTGATGCAACGCATGTTGCAAATTTGTTTTTCAGAGAGATTGTGAGACTACATGGATTTCCCAGGAGTATAGTTTCAGACAGGGATACCAAATTTGTTGGTCATTTCTGGAGGGTGTTGTGGAAAAAATTGGGGACAGAGCTATCTTTTAGTTCTGCATCTCATCCACAAATGGATGGACATACTGGAGTGGTGAATAGAAGTCTAGGAGATTTGGTGAGGAGTTTGGTCACTGAACACCATAGTCAGTGGGATCAGATTCTAGCACAAGATTAGTTTTCATATAATGACTCAGTGAACAAGAGCACTGGGAAGAGTCCATTTCAAATAGTTTATGGGATGAATCCAAGAGGAGTGTCAGAGTTAAGATATCTAAAGCAGAGCGAGTTTAGAAGCGCGGGAGCCGAAAAATTCACTGCAGAGATGCTGGAACTTCACAATTAGATCAAGGAGCAGTTGAAGAAGAGCAGAGGTGAATACAAGTGCAGAGCTAATCAACATGGGAGGAAGCTTGAATTTGAAGCTAGAGATCAAATTCTAGCACATCTAAGGAAAGAAATATTCTCGAGGGGAACACATAATAAGTTGAAATTGAAAAATATAGGGTCCTGTAAAATCCTGAGGAGATTTGGTGAGAATGTTTATGATTTAGAGTTGCCAGAAGATGTGGGTCTATCGCCCATATTCAACATTGCAGACTTGTATCCATACATGGAAGATAGATTCAAAGGATCAGAAGATCAAAAAACGATCTAGTGGGAGAAACAGATGCATGTAGCAGAGAAGTCGCGGATGGAAAAGATCATAGATCGACGATTTGGTAAGAAGACCAGTAGGAAGACGTATTTTGAATACTTTGTGAAGTGGAAAGGACGACCAGTAGAATATGTCAGTTGAGTTGGTGAAGTAGAGATCCAGAAACATGGAAGATCGGTGCAGGAGCTCATGGATAGGAGTCCATGAATTTTTCAGCCAAGAGAGTATGATGCAAGAGCATCGCCAGCAAAGCACAAGTGTGGAAGACAACTACGCGCACTAGCGCATATTTTGAAATGTTTTGAATTTAAAGGATCAATATTAATGTAATATCTGACAAAGATTTTAAAATTTATGAACATATTTAATGATCGAAGGCTGAACCATCGCATAATATCGATGGGGGAATGTATTTTTCTTTAATGTGAAGGATCACAGTATAGATCTGGAGCCTGCGCTCTTATCTGTCTGACTCGATATTTATTGTAATAAATGTTAAGTAGTTGATAACATTCAATTCCGATAGGATAACATAGAGTAGTTGGAGGGAAGAACTCAAGAGAATCCCTTTGTATAGAAGTTTGGTATTGTTGCCAAGGAGACTGTTGAATCTAATGTGTAGATTTCCATTGTAAGCTAAAAGCTGGGAGATACAGAGATATATTGTATGAATGTATGTAAGTTTCAGTTGGATGAATATAACAAAGGAATATTGTCCCAAATGTGTGTTGTTATGTGCCTATCTGAATTAATGAATGGTAGACTCTCTGTTATTTTTAAATTCTTTGTTGTTTCTTGTTCTTGTATCCATGACCGCATTTGTTTTGTTGAATGTATGAGTCATTGTGAGGAGTATATAAGTTTCAATTGTTTCTCTTCATTGAGAAAGTGCAAGGTGTGCATAGTGTCCGCAAGGAGTGCATGACTGAGTCTGTTTCGAATCGAAAGCTCAAAAGAGATGGTGAAACTTATATGTGTGCAAGGAGTGCATCGACGTCTACAAGGAGTGCGTGACAGATTTTTCAACACGAAATCTCAGGAGGAATAGCGTGATTTGAGTCATGGGAGGATAGTCGCAAAGAGTGAGAAAACCATCCACAAAGGAACCGATTGTGGAAGAGGATTTTTTGCATGGTGTGCACAGTTCGAGATTCGACTAAGTATTGAAGGAAGTGTCCATAGGAATTCAAGTAAGTTAAGCTCAGGAGGGAAAGCAGTGGAAAATCTCCAAGGGAAGAAGTCCCTGAAGTCTTCACTGAAAGTCAATGAATGAGATTCATTCTCAGAGGGAGACGAACGATTCCAGACCATCATATATGGTAAATATACGAGGAGGATAGCCGTGGAGTGTTTCGTTACTTTGGAGTTTGGAAAGTTTGAAGACTTGACGAAAGCGGAGTCACGAAGTCTGAATTTTTTATTCAACCTTTAATGTTGATCGTAGAAGAGCACGTGGAAATATATTAAGGAGTGCGGGAGTCGAAAGATCAGAAGTTTGTGGGTGAAAGGCCTAGAGTTTCACGAGGTCGCGAATTCTAAACCATAGTGGGGCCGGAAAATCTAAGGAGGCACGTGGCAGAAGTTCGGAAACTCGAAGGAGAGCGCTTTGGGAAAAAGTGAGAGAAGGATTCAAGATATCCCCAAAGTCCGAATCACGAAAATACAGACGCGTAGTCATAGCTATGGTCACTTATGGAAGAGACATGTGTATGTGGGTAGAGTAGTTTTGGGTGCCCACATGGACCCAAGGAGTCGCTCTGACTCACAAAATTAACGATCAGAGACCGGGAGGTCAATCATCCCTTTGGAGGGAAGGGGGTCTATGCCATATGTGTGATATTATATAACACATACTAGGTATGTATTATATATATTATATAGCACATAATATGTGTTATATAATATAACACATAGTATGTGTTATATAATATATATAACACATATTATGTGTTATTATGCTGAAGTCATATATACTGATGGGTTTTTCCCAAAACCTGTCAACAGGAAATACCTGTCAACCTAAACTATTGGTTTAGGCTCAACCTTCAAGACCTGTCAACCTAAACCGCTAGTTGTAGTGTGTCAGTTGTTCCTGCCAGATGTTCATGTTCGGGATTTGTTCCCCACCACCTCTGTTTTGCCAGTTGTTCCTCCTCAAAATTCTCCCCACCGCCTTTAAACCCATTGCTTCCCTTAATAATAAACCCTCTCCTCAAGTTCCTCAAGTGGAGGAGCTGGAAACCTCGAGAGTGGAACTGATAATCGCATAATGCATTCCAACATCCCATCTTTGTTTTGGTGCAGTTGTTGCATGTCACCAACAAAATCTTGCAATTCTGTAAATGAAGATCTGTCTTTGTTCACAGTCATTTTAGCATGCTTCCTCAGCTCCTGAGCTTTCCTTCTGATGGTTTTTCCTTATTCCTCCACCAGAAGCATGGTCACTTCCCTTCTCACTTCTTCTTCATCTGGCACATTGTTGCATTGCACTTATCAATTTGAACACCTTGTGGTGAGGCTTGATCCTACACTCCAAACTGTAATTCAGGAGGTAAGGCTTTGAAAAAATAATATTTGCAGGAATTCCTGCAGTATGTATGAAAAATTACATGTTCTTCTGCACCTTCTCCATGGAAAAATTTAGTGTGCGTGGGTTCCTCCAAACAAGCTCCTTGATCTCATCTTCCAGGAGGCCAAAACATGACAAATTCTTTAATTTATTTTCCAAATATTCAATCCCATTACGATTAACCAGAATCTCAAGTGCCTATTTCAAAACCTTGGAGATATCAGCCTCTGATACGAACAGGTTTTGAAGATACTGAATGTTGGGATGCACAGTTTTCTCTAGACTGTTTCTAAGCAATCTATGTAGGTCGGAAATGTAATTTGCAATGAAACCCAATGTTTTAATGAACTCAAACTTGGGTTTCAACTGCCAATCAGCATTGAGAGTAAGAATATATGTTTTTCTGGTAATTATTTTTCTTACCTGGTCTTTTGTAAACCCTGAATATCTCAGGCACTGAAAAGCTTGTTGGGTTGTATGAGTGGATCTCGTACAGCCCAAGTATGGCATTCTTTTGAGGATTGTTGAGAGCTCAGACTGGCAAAGCCCACATTCGTTTAGTAATAAATATGGCATGGGGTAGGTACTCTCTGCTTTTGGGTAGCCTATGGGCTTGTGATTACCACCAGCAGTAGATGTAGATAGCAAGGATTGTTTTAACAAAACAATCTGTGGAAATGGTGGGGACAATTTTGCAGCAGCGGCCGTCGCCAGGTGATGAAGAGGTAGGTGGAAAAGATTAGTCGCTTGAAGCGTTTATATGCTTCTTTGAGTCTTTCTTCGAGGCAAGAATATAAAGGTAAGTATGATAGTTGGTCTCTCAGAACATGTATTAGTGAACATGTTTTTTCTCGAAACTGATTCCTCATCTTTTAGCGGATAAAATCGGTCAAGCCAGTATAGATTTTAGTGTTTATACGCGTCAGCATATAAAGTCAAGAAGGAAAGAGCAAGGATTCTTATCCCATTGAGTTAAGTGCATCAAATTCCCATTGATTTTTTGGATCCGTATTTATGAGGAGGAATTCCAACCTGTTTCTCGTCCGAGAGAGGCGGCACAACCAATATGTCCGGTCAGTAAGGAAGGTTGATGAAGAGGAGATCCAAAGGATGGGGGAAAGTACCTGAATAACATGGCTATTACAGAAGAGATGAAATTAGATATTTGTTCAAAAGAGTGGAGGATGAAAACTAAATAGAGGAGGACAGGGTTGGTTATATGGGTTAATTTTAGAAGTGAGTGGTATGGTATTATTGTTAGAGACTTCTTTTTATCAAATTTTATTTCGCATCATTTTGATTGTAATATATATAGTTTATTTTGATTGTCATATATAGTTTGTTTAGGGTTATGTAACCTTATCATAAGTTAGAATTAGTTAAATGGAAAAAACAAGTGTTGTGATAATTTTATTTGGAAAAGGATGAAAAATCAAATTGGTGTTAGATAATAGGATTGTAATAATAATAATTTAATTTTAAAGTCAGTATTAAGCCAAACAGTAAACACCCCGTTTTGGATTTGAATCGGTGACCTCTTAGAAGGAAGCACATAAACCATTAAACCCACTCTGAGAAGGAAACACATGTTCTGCTATTTAAAAAATAAAATAGGTTAATAAATAGATATATTTATTTTTTAAGAAATTTTTTATTTAAATATATTAAAAAATTGTGAAAAGTTATAGTTTTATTTGATTTAGTCAAGCTTTGTTAAAAAAAATTAGAAATTTTAATATATTTGAAGACTATCCATGAACTAAAAAATTAAAGGTAGAACTTTATTTAAATGGAAAAATAAAAAGAAAACCAAAAAAACTGAATTTGTTAATGGATTAACTCACTCCTTTTAAAATTAATTTGTATGGTAATATTGCCTTTTTTTTCATTATGAGTTTACATTTTGTATAAAATGTACTTGTATTTTGAAATGCATTGAGATTTGGGTTCAGACTTGGTCTTTGAATAAGATAATATGAGAGAGTATGGGACATATGCTCCAAACAGGTTTCACATTCAGGCTCCTGATGTGATCGATCCCTGAGGAATCGAGCTCGTAAAATGTATTAAATGTGGTGTGTTCTTTTCGGTTTCAAATTTTTGCATTACGCTTTGTGTGTTTTTTTCGGATTCAAATTTTTGTTTTAGAATTTAATTCGTTTTTTCCTATGATCCCTTAGACGATTTGATAAAATTACTGGAATCTAACGAGAAGTTTTGGTAAAGATTGATGATTTGATAAAATTACTGAAATCGGAAAGAAGTTTTGGTAAAGATTGTCAACCAGACTTTAGTGGATTTGTTAAATGTCACAGAATAAAATTTAAATATTGTTTTAACCATTTAAAAGCTTAAACAAAGTCGTATCAGTGTTTAAGGAATATTCTAAAACCTTCAATGCACATTCTAAAACCACATTTATTTCTTACAAATGGCGTCCAGAACTTTTAGACTTTATTTTCCTTAAATCTTAGGTCT